>OX377202.1:76663345-76720678 GCA_947396885.1 Heligmosomoides polygyrus polygyrus | reverse complement strand
GGATTTTCAAAAACGGACGTTGGATTCGTGATCAGCGCCCCAAATAACCCCTAAACGATTTTGGACGAAGTTTGGGCAAGAAAATTTGGCCAATTTCGAAATCGTCGACTTTCGATGACGTCATCGTTCGGGCAGGCTCAGCGAAGAGCGCCCTCGACCTCGAGGGAAACTGTGAAAAAAATCAATTTTCCCGGAATTGGCCGAGATTGATACCGTTCGATAGAGCATTTCGAGCTGAGCAGAACGGTCCCATCTGGTGCTTCAAAACCTCAAATTTGGGCGAGTAAGGGCGGAAGAAACTTCGCCGCTGCCCTCCGCATCTCCAAAATGGCAGCTGGGACTAATGCAGGTTAGGCAGATGAGGAGCTATGGGCACTTCATCGTAAAGCAGCTTAACTGCTTTGACAGCCTACGCATTCGTCGGGCCATTAGCTGATCGCGCGTCTCCACAGTGGCCGACTGAAATCGGAAAAAATCGTGCCACACAAGGTTTACCTATATTTCCGCACCGCTATAACTTTGTCCATTCATAGGCTAAATTGCTATGTTTCAGCGCGCTTCTTGAACTTTTTACTGCTTTCAAAATCCACAGGTCGCAGCCGGAAAGACTCAAACGTGACAGAGTTATTGCGCTCAGAACACGCCCGTGCGTCCAATTTAGCACAACAACGGTCTATGTTCTCCGTGCTCATTCTCGCCCAGATAACAGTTCTCGCGACTCATAAACACCGTTCAATTCAGCACGAAAAGCTCTATGAAACGGTATCAAGTTCGACCCATTTCGGAAATATCGATTTTCGATGACGTCATCGTTCGTCTGGCGCGGCCGTCTTCGATGAGAAACTGAATCAAAAAATGAATTTTCCCGAAATTGGTCTAAATTGACACCTTTCGATAGGGCTTTTCGAGCTGAACAGAATGGTACCCTGGCTGGGGCTCGAAAACTCGGACATGGGCGAGTAAGGGCGGAAGAAGATTCACTGCCGTCCGCCGCTCTAAAATGGCAGATGGGGCTAAGGCAGTTTAGGCAGCTGGAGAGTTAGGAGCAGATCATCGTAAAGCGCCTTCGCTGTTTTGATCGTCCGCGAGTTTGCATGCCGTTAGCTCGCCTAGTGTTCCTGCAGCGGTCGACCGAAATCGGAAAAAGTCGTGTCACACAAGCCTCACCTGCATTTTCGCAGAGCTGTAACTTGGTCTAGTCATAAGCTACATTGCTGTGTTTCAGCGCGCTACTAGATCATATTACTGCCCACGGAATCCACACGTTCCAGCCAGAAAGATTTAAAGCTGACAGAGTTATCGCGCTCCGAACACGCCCGCGCGTGCAGTTTAGCACAACAACGGTCGATGTTCTCCTCGCTCTTACTCGCCCAGATTACAGTTCTGTCTGCTCTTGATAACACCTTTCAATTCAGCATGAGAAGCTCTATCGAATGGTGTCAAGCATGGCACAATTTGAAGATATCGGTTTTCGATGACGTCACCGTCCGCCTGCCGCGTCTCGAGCAGCCTCGTCCTCGATGGGAAACCGTCAAAAAATCGATGTTCCCGAAATCGGTCGAAATTGGAACTATTCGATAGCGCTTTTCATGGTGAACACAGTGGTACCATTGGGAGTGTCGAAAACTCAATTCTGGCCGAGTAAGAGCGCAAGAAACTCTAACTGCTATCTTCTGCCGCTTCAAACTGGCAGCTGAAGCTAAGGCAGTTTAGGCAGCTGAGGTGCTCTGAGCACGTAATCGTAAAGTATCCTAAACGGCCTGTTCCCCTACGCGTTTTGAGGTTTTTAGCTTGCCGCGTCTTCCCGCAGTGGTCCACCGAAATCGGAAAAAATACGTCACATAAGCCTCACCTTCATATTCGCACCCCTGTAACATTGCCTCTTCCTAAGCTACCTCGCTCTACTTCAGCGTACTATTAAACCGTTCTACTGACTACAAGATCCAGGAGTTGCAGCCGAAACGATTCGAATTTGACAGAGTTACTACGCTCTGAAAACGCCCGCGCGTGCAATCTGCGAGCGGTTGCCCCACTCGATTGATAGGTTCGATTCTATATGCATTACTCCCGGCGCACTCCTAAGTCTCGTCGGAACAGAGTACAGCAATTCCTGAGTAGGGCAGCTGAGAATTTCTCATAAAGCTCCCTAAATGCTCACTCTACAAACTGTCCCCCCCCCCCTCGATTGATAGGTTCGATCCCATATGCATTGTTCACAGCGCACTCTCGGAGGATGCCTGGCATTACAAAGCACTTTACGCCATGCTTGAGGTGTTCCTTGAGCATACAAGTCCTGGAATATAAGCTTCTCCAATAGCAAAAAGTCTGCCCCCGTCATTTTTGACCACCCACTGCGAAAATGCGGTGGTTTGGCGAAGCTGTATATATGGTTGTGTAGATCTCGAGGAGACGAATCGAACGGTACCAACCTTTTCCCAAAAAACCTCATATTAGAGGAATTGTGACCATGCAACGGTTTTTGACGCCTTGCGGCCGACAACTCGTCCGCGGCCGGCCTTCTCAATGGAGCGCAAGTTTTCAATTTTGGCCATTTTTGATCTTTCATATGAAATGTATATACCAAACGATAGAACTCGATCTCCTGATCTCAAATATATTCTTGGTTTTTCAAGCGGATGACTTTTGGGTGAGTAATAGCAAAAAGACGCAAAAACCGCAAAAGTGCGGTTTTTTCGGCGTCTATTCAAAAGACGCGTCCGGTACTGTATCTCATCTAAACAGGAAAGTAATGGTAAGTAAAGGTAAATGGTAGTAAGTAAAGGCAGTAATGGTGTTTAGAAATGTGTCACTTTCGTTTCTTTTGTAACAATTACCAGGATTTACCGGCGTATTGCGAGCGTTTAAAGTTGCTAGACCTCGAGGCTTTATTACATAAAAGGAGAACTGCGGATCTTATTTTCTACCTTCACATTCTTTGAAGTAAATTTTAAAATCAATGCTCAGCAAATATTGGTTCTTCTGGCCTTATAGAGGACGACTAGGTTGGTATAAAATTGACCACGCTAAATTCTGGACTAAAAAGCACTGGGGAACATTCCATCTCATAATCTTCCAATTTGCTAGGCGGCTACATCTCTTACCTTGTGAGCTACTAGCGTCTCAAAACAAGCACGTTTCTAAGAAAAAGCTGGTGAGGATCGACTTATTGCAATGTGTAGAAATTAGGCATCCCAACACTGTGTAGTAGCAAACAGTCTCGTTCAGGACCCTCCTGCTTAATTCAGGTGCTATTGGCTTCGAATCTACTCTAGCAGTTGATGTTTGGGTAGATAGAAATTATTTCTAAATTAGCTCTCCACCTTTTACTGTTCCGGTTTTACTATTGGCCCATTTCTTAGATATCTCAGCCTCCTACCCGCCAGTCGTTCTGTTGTGATTTCAATATAATCCCAATTCTCATGATGAGAGCTGTCTTCCTCATCTCACGACACACTTTCTTGCGCAAATAAATGAACAAATACTTTTCGCCGGAACCTACAAGCCCTAGATCGCTCGGCAGGCTGCTTTTGTTGCTCTTGCAGGCTTTCCGGATGATCTTCTCCGCATCTTCCACTCGATTCATCATGATCAGCCATCGAGGGGATTCAGGGAGGAAGTGTATGAACACCAGCGCAACACAGTGCAGTCCAACTGTGATCATCTGAAACGAAAACGATTTCAAGGAAGCGCTAGGACAGTTTCAGAATCTGGAAGTTTTGAGGAGCTGGGTTTTGTGGAGCATGGGTAGAACTCCCTATTCCTAGATTATGTTGGTCCCTAGTCCAATTAAGAATGCATTGCAATAGCATACGTTGCGCCATAGATTTCTGGCTATCTATCTGCTTTTAAATATAACGAAAAAACCTCATCCGAACCGCTAAATAACGATTCGTGGACTCGTTATTTGAGTACCCACATACCTATTTTTCCCCTATAACTTCCCTCGTCCTTATTTCCGATAAGGTTAGCAGTGTACGTAAATTGGGACTTGCCGCCATCGCTGCCATTAGGAAGCCCCCGCTCTTCGAGTTTACCCGGCGGTACCAGAATGCTTAAATCAGGGTTCAATTGCTGCAATAACCAATAATCTTTGAACGCTTAAGTACATGAATAGCGGTCCACGACTTGGTGAGGTACGCAACAAGCGCAAGAAAAGCGTAGCCACATGCCCATGGAGCCTGTAGCAGACTGCCAACGATCGAACGATATTCCTTACCTGCAAAAGCGAAATTAAGGACGTCGCTACACGTAGTGACTAAGACATCTCTCTGCATGGACGAACCGGTGATTTCCATACAAAGCACGTAGGCGGCAAGATCGGCAGCTTCGTTACTGGCGGCCAGAAGAAACCGCACCACCAGAAAGATCTCGAATTCCCGAGAGTATCCCAGAAGGAAGCCAAAGATCATCGACAGAATGCCGAAGCCGTAAATGGCCGTCTTTCGTCCGTACCTGAAACACTGACACATCATTCTTTCTAATTTAAACGTGAACCGTGAGAACTCAGGGACACAACTTTACACACTCTTTAGAGAGAACAGCCTACACCGTCGATTATTGGACATGAACGCTAATCAGTCATTTAATGGGATTCGCTATGCATTCTACTTATACGGGTATTGTGGGGCAATTTGAATGCGTACTGAACCTGTTCGACGACTTCCGGTGGTCAGTAATTTATCGCGGACAGGTCCGGAATCAGTTCACCGACCGCCGAGGACTTGGTTGGCCTCGACGGAAAGCACTGCTAGCACAGAGTGTGTTATTACCCTCCTTAAATCCGTCGAGGAAGTTATAGGTGTTTTGCTGCCAAATGTTGAGCCAAAATAGTATGCTTCTTTTTGTAATAAAGTGAGAGTATAGAGTATAAAATCAAAATTTTTTGATTTCCCTCAAAGCGGTTCATTGGCATCACCTACTTCCGGACGAATTTTTTAGTTATAACATCTCCCTGGTGGCTCGTCAGTGAAGAAGGAGGCGTTAATACCTTTTTTAGGTTTGTACAAATTTTAAGAGTCAAGTTAACAAAAATGTTTAATATTATATTGAATGCGTATATGGCATACAATGACTTGCGGTGGCCAGCCGATGAACAAGTCAGCGCTTTATCCTTCCCAGACAAGTCTGGAACCATTTCACCGACCCCGGAGGGATGGAAGGCTTGGTTGGCCTGGGCGGGAAATCCGAACCAGGAACCTGGTATCGGGTGCACGCGGCAGTCGCGCCTCCTCCGACTGCGCTACACACGCCCATACATATATACGCATTCATGTTGCCTCCACGACATCCCGTAGAAGTAGAATGCGCTGGCGCATCCCAGAAGGGGTTGAGTAACGTCGTCCTTTATCATTTATCCTTAATATTATATTGTATTATATGTATTACAGCAGTATTATATAATAAGTTTTTCTGTAATATAGCGTAATAAAACAGTGGCTATGAAAGAAATTGAACTTACAGTTTAAATAAACTAAAAGTTGACAATGATCCACACTTATCTTCTGTGCCATTTTCTTGTAAATTTGGACAATTTTGGAATCAAATGGGACACTATTCTAATCGTAGGCAACCTTTTGAAATCAAGCTGAACATCTTCCAGTCAAAAAAACAACAACATTTCCCGTGTTGAAATAGAGACTCTCCGAGACTGTCAGAATAATGTTTTGTTCACGGAAGATTCATTATGACTTCTTTGAAAATTTTCAACTCAGCTGCGCCAATAAGTAAACACGATGTTTAAAGTTTATTAAGAAAAATTAATTTTTTTTCAAGGAAAATAACGAATTAAGATTTGTTTTTAAGCGCAAGAAGGCTGCAGTCATCCAGCTTAATAAAGGAAAAGATCGCGTCATGCACTCGATTAGCTCGTCGCAATTTTCATTTGATTGATAGAAAAATTCTGTACGCAAGGAGTAACACAAATGTAAATGGTGTAACAATTCAGTTATGAAAAAATGGATATAGCTGTTTCATGTGAGCAGCATTTACACTATAAATTAAATTAAAATCACGACATCCTAATAGCGCGATCAGTTCCTTCAATGAACTAATTTATTGCTGCCTTCCTGCACTTTCATACAAATTTTAATATATTATTTTCTATTTAAAAAAACCTATAGTAGTGTTCACCTATTGTGGCAGGTGAACTGAAACGTTTCAAAGGAAGTCATACTAAATTTTCGATGAACAAAAAATAATTTTTATCTTATCGGAGAGTTTCTATTTTTATAAGAAAAAACTCGTTTTGATTTGGAAGATGTTGAGTTTCATATCAGCGCGTCAACCTTGCTCAGAAAATTGTCATATCTGATTTGGAAAGTGTCCGATTTGACGTGAAATGACATATGCACATTTGCCACTTAATGGTGGAGAAGTTCTAGCAAGCTGTTGGAATAGCTCTTTATAGTGCGACATCGACGCCCATAGAAGAGCTCGAAAGTAATGGTCGAATGTTGATGAGTTCATAGAATAGAATGGCTTCAACGTTTCTGCATTTGAGGTCTTGATCGGTTCATTAGGAGACGTCGGTAGGGCATTCTCCAGAGCGCACTCACCGGTCGCTGACGAATCCTCCGAGAAGTCCGCCGACAAGGTAGCCCAGAGAATAGCTCATGTGAACGTGGGCTCGACTCCAGTTGTTGTCGCAGACCCTGTTCCACTCCGTCACAACTGTCTTTTCCATTACCTAGAATACCAAGCTCTCCTTCCAAACTGCAGGAGTGTGCAAAGTAAGGTTCTACGCACGGACTGGTCGTACTCCCACTGTTCACATCGGACCACTGGAACGCCTTCTGTTGAGTAGTTAGAGGCCTGAAGCTCAAGGTGTGGAAATCTACCGACATTAAAATGACTCCGTACCTGGGAGAAGGGAAGGTTCTTAATATGAACGTAGTTTCGTTCGTAGTAGTGGCACTGATCGTGCCAGTCAGTGTCTCTTTGTTTGTTTTTGACCTAAACAGCGTTAGTTCTCGTGCAGGTACCTGAGATTCTCCCCCGACAAAGTCTTCTTGCAGTTTAGTTTGTAGCAGAACTCACAGTAGGGAATGCTATTTGTGAGTTGAGCACATCGTCCCACGAATAAGAGGTAGAGTTCGATTGAGAAAAGACTTCGGCGTTAAAAAACGGAATCTGGAAGTTTCATTTTGGGGACGGCTGAAAAGAAGTCCAAACATCACACACTCTATATATTCTCCCAGTTCTCCCTATGTAAGAACCCTGGAATTTTCTTTAGTATGCCAATGCATTTTTGCCGAACGGGGTTGTAAGATGGATCAGGTTTATTGAGCCGCCTAGTATTTCGACCTCTTCGTCGTCTTTGAACATCTAAAAGTGGTTCGGATATTCGGGCTTGGTATGTACGCGAGCAAAGGCGCTGTCAAACCCCGCCTTTCAGACACCTCATCCTGAATAAGGATTCTGAAATGTCGAGCCATTTTTAGGCCTCACAAGACGACAAAGAGGTAGAAACGTTGAGCCACTCAAAAAGACGGTTCCAAAGTACAACCTCTTTTGGCGCAGAGGCATCGACAGACTACAGAGTGTAGGTTCTCTTTCTCTTCACTGGTTTTCCATACTGTTCGGTCACTAAGTGACATGGGGAAACCTTATGAGCTTAACGATCACTTACTTTACACCAGTGATCCGGCTGATACATCATGTACACGACGCTGAGGTTGAACATGGCATGAGGGACTTGTTGGACGGAAATCATCAAGTACACAACCACCTGCCAGTGCGAACATCCGCCAATGATACTTAAAATTCCTAAATCACCAGCAATTGGCACTTCAAGTTCTTAGATTTGTTAAGCTGCAAGGTAGGCAATCCTTGCACTACGCCTATTTAGTTCTCGAATTAAAACGTTGTATCATCATGTTTATTTGTGGAATAACGCTATCGTCTTGATCGACGGAGTTATCCGCGTTCGCTTTATTAGTCTCTGGTCATTCAGTTCTGTTCGATGCTTCTAGATGTTCAATTTCTTTGTCATGGGGCTCCAATGATAAAGCAAAATTACTAAATGGTGCCCTGAGGATGAAGGCGTGGAGTGCAGCCGGAGGAGGCGCGCACTGTCGCGTGCACACGATACCAGGCTTATTGTTAGATTTCCCGCCCAGGCCAACCGAGCCTTCTATCCCATCAGGTTCGCTGAGTTGCTACTAGTCTTGCCTGGGAGGGGTGAAAGACTGACTTGTTCTTCGGCTAGCCATCGCAAATCATTGTATAATATAAGCCAAATACGCACTAAAAAGTTGTGGCAGATTTTAGTCAACATATCCAGGATTGAAGGGCGCGTGGAGGAAACACCGGCTCTGGCGGTGACCGCTTTAGTTCCGGTACCCTCAAGGCGCCCTATACCTCCTACCTCTCGGGGTTCTGTGAGTTGGTACCGTCGTGTCAGAAAAAGATAAAACGGTATATGTCGCGAAGATGGGCAGCATTGGGAGGTGGTAGCGCGCCAGTCAATCGGTCGGCATCAAATTGGCGTGCCATTCAGATAAGGCTTATACGGTCAGTATTCTGATTGGCTGGCGTGTGTTCGACCGTCGTTCTGTTTGGTTCTGATTGACTGGCGCGCCACCACCTTCCTGTGCTGCCCACCTTCGCGACATATACCGGCCAAATGCGAATTCGAATTCTCTCCACGGTGTCTGGTAGAGATAGAGTTTGCGGAATAGAATTGATCAACGGATTGGACGTCTAAGCCAATTCAGTAACGAATTTCTTTCATTGTCAAGGGAAGCCTGCTTGTTCAACTCTAAAAGACAGCTCGCTCACCTTCGAAATCGATATCGGTCAATCGCCGCTGTCGCCTCTGCTCCGAGTACTGCTTCTGCTTCTGATAGTGCTGATGTCGAATTTCCAAGTCGCTTTTCAAGCGTGTGGTCTTCCTGCATGAATAAAAATCTCACAAGACCGTCGAGAAGTGCAGTTGGGCCTTCAAAAGCTCTTACGTGGATGTTGAGTGCGCGTGGTGCTCATCTTGAGAACCCTCCTCTTGCACCGATTGCTCCGACAAACCTCCATCTCCTAGCTCAGGTATCTGAAATGGGCAGTAGGCGAGGCATCCGTTTTCTCATTGGCTAAGATATGCTAAGACCTCCTAGCTTACTGTAGACAGGTGCTCCTGACGGCTTGTCTGCGCTGGAAGCTCGGGATCTGAATAGATCAGCGGAGTTCGAAGTTCGTTTGCGTTTGCGGTCCCGCCACGAAGAACGAGATCGGTATCACTCTGGAAGGAATTGATATGGATAGCCGCTCGTTATTACGCGCTGATAGCTGAAGACACCCTTGTCTGCGATAGCATGTTTGTATATCTAGCAGTAATTGTTGATGCAGAACCTAAACTAATGAAGCATCCTGACAACTACATGTGAGCGTTTCTTGAGGAGGAAGCACTGAAGCGCGTAGCTGTGGTGAGAAAATAGAAGTTACCTGTACAAACGGCACTGGCTTCACCTGATCGAGCATTATGCTTCGCCTCACAATCGACTCAACACCATAACGTTGCCTTAAACGAGCCAATTTCCAATTTGCCCTAGTTGTAGATGACGTGACAATCAACGGCTCGCGAATTCACTAACCCCCGAAAACCAGTTGCTGGAAAGGCTCTCTTCCTTCAGCAAAGAATACATTACATTACATTTACAGGCAGTTACGTGAGGAAACGACTCGTTTACTTACTTGTTAAATGCCGTTTACAAGCGCTGAAAGATAGTATTGCAACACAATGCAGAACAACAACAAAAGCTGTGACATGGTAAAGACCTACAAGACATACAAAATAGTAAGGCAGGCAATAGTAATAAAATCATAAAACGGAATAGTAATAGTTATAGATCCAGGTTTCGCAGGTTCAGATTCATACTCGCATTACCGTCGCCTTACTTCACAAAATCCAACAAAAACTAGCACATATAGTTCGCAGCTATTAATAAATGATAAAGGTCGGCGTTAATCAGCCCTTTTTAAGATAAGCCACGCATTCTACTTTAATGGAAAGTCGAGGAGGAGTTGAAATGGGTATCCGGCTTATTCATTGATTGCGGGACCCAGCCGATGAACAAGCCAGTACATTCTTCGGAGACAAGTCTGGTACCAAAGCGCCAACCGCAGAGATCTGGAGAAAGGCTTGGTTGGCCTGGGAAGAAAACCAGCACCACGAAGCTCGATACGGAGAATAGACGGAAACCAATGCTTCTTCCGGCTGCACTACCACACGCCTGCAGCTGTTAATACCGTTAAACATCTGTGGTGGAATGCTTCAACCAGTGCGCCACATAGCGGCCGTACTCTGGAGGGTTGATGATGGCTGAAGACACGTATAACTTCTGCAAAACGAAGCCGCAACAGCGGGCAACCGCGACAGCATTTGTAAGGAGGAAATTCACATTCTAAAAATTCAAACCTGATTGAGGCTTTGGTTGTGAATCCCAGACACAATACATAGTATACATATCGATATAACATGTTTTATTTTACCCAGAAGTTCTACTTAAAGAGTTTTAGTTTTTTTTGTTTGTGGTACCGAAAAATTGACGCTCTACTGAAATAGACAACAGCAGAAAGGGGAAGTGCATTTATTCTGCCGCTGAGACAGGCGGCGATGCTTGCTGAAACGAAAGAAGCAGGAAGATTGATAGGTTGCGAATCAAGGCCCTGTTTAGAAGGAACAGCTCATGGCGAACGTGTACTTCGAGGGAAGTGGAATTTAATTGAATTGCTCTAGGCTCACTGATATGTGCTCCTACATGTACCTGTGCCTCCATGAATACATATGAAGTACGATAGAAACACGAGCCAGACAGAAAAAAATGGGTTGCTTTTCGATCCCTCAGGAAGAGTGTAGAGTATTTGATAGGACGGGCCTGTAAGAGATCCGTAGGGCCAGGCAAAGAGCCTCTCGTGAACGTCACCAAGTTCGAATGGCAACAACGCCCTGGATGACGACAGCGAGTCACCGAAACGAATGCGAACGATTCCATGGACAGCACGAGCAGTGAAGTGGACCACCTAATCAAAAGTATAAAGGTAAGTAAAAAAGGAGGATGACATTTTCTCACTACCTGAGAACTTGAGAGACAGAATTTGGAGATAATTGTTGAGAATAGACCACTTTCAAACCCAGTACATGGTCCAAATGAGCCAAAGACAATCTGCTATAGTTTCGGCGCGAAACCAGCTGTCTGATAGTGTTTAGCGTTGAAGTTCAAGGAAAATTTTCAAAAATCGTAGTAGATTCGAAACATGGAAAAACAAGAACATCGCTCTTCACAAACGCCGAAGAAAGGTGCTGTCTTCAGGTATTTGTTTTGGTCGTACATCTCAGTATCACTGCAAGGATTAAGTTATCTATAGGGAGGAGTAATAGCAGTTGCAGTCCTCATCTCTGTCAATGTACGCACTTTGTGTACTGATCAGCTGATCCATGATAGTGGAGGGGAGTTGTACGGTAAGGAAGCAATACACAATCACTTGTTATGGACGTGAAGGGAGAACGAGATCAGGAAGCCTCAGAAGTGCGGGATCGATCTCGCGTCACGACTGTGCCTTCCAGTGAGAAACCGCCCAAATGTAGCAGACGCTTTGGCACTGTTCATGGCAGAGACTAAAGGGACTATGTCTGTATGTGATCTGGTTCAAGTAACTGGAAAAGCGTGTAATCAAGGACAATGATGGAGGACGGCTTGAAATCCCTGTTTGGGATGCGCTACGCATCCTACTTCTACGGGATGTCATGAAAGCTATAGTTGATTACGTTTTTGATCTTCACAATGTCTTGTGACGGCCAAGCGATGGAGAAGTGAGTGTATTATTCTTCCCAAACAAGCATGGAAATGATCGGTAGTGAATGGAGGCTTGGATGGCATGGCCACATCCTTGGAAGGCCAGAAGATCGCTCATAGGTTGGATGTACATTCGCGTTGTATAGAAGCGTTGAGAGTTGAAAGGCTATACCAGGCAAGTGTGCGTACAATAAACAAACGGAAGAATGACATGAATAACGATGTACTGATGGTTGCCACAATGCCGCATTTGAGCCTGAAACTATTTTCGAGACATTTTCACTCTTTACGCTGTAATAAACCAAAACTCTCTATTTTCTCTTTAAATAAGACTTTACGGAGTGTAAGTTCCCAACTGGCTAGACCTCCTTCGACCATGAGACTCCAGACTTATCATGGAAGGCTCTCATCGGCTGGCCAGTGAAAGCCATCGCATTGGTCAAATGGACCTCCATATTTCCTACACGATACCCCATACAAGTTAGAAAAGGTGGTGCAAAGCGTGTACCAAAATAGGGTTTGGTTGATTTGTGCCGTTTTGTTCTTTAATTTTTTTAAAATGAATCACCTAACGTGAAGTCACCAGTCTTAATGATGCAAGGCATGGAAAGCCGGTACTTTCACGCTATTAGTTTAATTTCTGGACGTGTAATAGTCCGGTAACAAGCATTCGAAAGAAAACACAGGTGTTGTGCTGCTATTCTGCAACGCAGTCTTCTCGGGCAGTGTGTTTGAACACTGATAATGTTCAGTTCCGTCAGAGGCACCTAGGTTTTTCAAATTTTAACAAAAAACCTCTAGACTCCCATACATCGCCTTCAAACATAACTCTACCTTACAATGAAAACAACTAAAGATTGGCCTTATTTTTTCAAACAACTGGTCAAAACGAAATGAATAATGAATGAATGAATGAATGAAATATAAAGAGCAGTCTAATAAAGCCGTCGTTGACATAATTCTTACTTTGAAGCATTTTCACCAGAATGTCACGAAAATCTCTAAGCATCTATTCAGTTGTCAGTATAGTTGTGCTCGAATGACCTATTCGAATAGGTATTCGAATGATTTTCATTCGAATTTGAGTATTCGAATTCGAATGTTCAAAAAATCACGTTTTTCGAATGCATTCGAATTCGAATGTTCAAAAAATCGCGTTTTTCGAATCTATTCGAATTCGAATGTTCAAAAAATCGCATTTTTCGAATGTATTCGAATTCGAATGTTCAAAAAATCACGTTTTTCGAATGTATTCGAATTCGAATGTTCAAAAAATCCCGTTTTTCGAATCTATTCGAATTCGAATGTTCAAAAAATCGCATTTTTCGAATCTATTCGAATTCGAATGTTCAAAAAATCGCGTTTTTCGAATGTATTCGAATTCGAATGTTCAAAAAATCGCGTTTTTCGAATCTATTCGAATTCGAATGTTCAAAAAATCGCATTTTTCGAATGTATTCGAATTCGAATGTTCAAAAAATCACGTTTTTCGAATGTATTCGAATTCGAATGTTCAAAAAATCCCGTTTTTCGAATCTATTCGAATTCGAATGTTCAAAAAATCGCATTTTTCGAATCTATTCGAATTCGAATGTTCAAAAAATCGCGTTTTTCGAATGTATTCGAATTCGAATGTTCAAAAAATCGCGTTTTTCGAATGTATTCGAATTCGAATGTTCAAAAATCGCGTTTTTCGAATATATTCGAAATTCGAATGCTCGAAAATTGCGGGTATTCGAAACCATTCGAATATTCGAGAATCGCCAAAAACACACAATTATTCGAATGTTCAATGTATGTCATTCGAATAGGCAAGTTAGGATCTGCATTGTTTTGCGAAGCCGATGCATGGATATTTTGCACTGAGAGTCCAGAAATTGTAAGCACGTCGTCTCCCTTTCACTCCATATATGATGAGTCTCTTAATCCCTCTTCCACAACACCACACAGGAAACAAGAAGCACGGCTGAATCAGAAGCTGAACCTTCAGCTTTATTCACAGAAGGACTTACACTTTCATTTGTATTCGAACTTTTCCTATTGGAGCTCAGGAACCAGTTTTCTGTTTGACACTGCCTACGACTAATCTTGTTTTTCGTCCTCATCTTTGCACAATTGAACTTTGCTTGATCTCTTGTTCTCTATAGGGGACCTCTAGTATAGATCCGAAAACATTGAGGGCTATGTTATACTTCGGCGACGCTGTTGTCGGCGACGTCGGTGACAGTGTTGAGCGGGTGCTATGCAGTGCGCTCAACTCTGCTGCCGACAACAGCGTCGCCGAAGTATAACATAGGCCTAACTGTTTTGTGCACCCACTATTAACCTTCGCGCTCCAAATTTACAATCTTCACTGCAAGGTTCTGTTATCCTATCGTAGCCTTTCCAAGCTTTCTTTTCACATCAAGTTGCTTTTTAATCCTAAAAAGCAGAAGCCGCCTTGTCTCCATGCTATGTTCGCCGCCCGAGGGTTGGCAGATCAGGATTACTATGCGATGCAGTTGCATTCTCTACTAGCTGAGCAGTAAAGCATACAGTTGGGGTGCAGTAGGGACGATAATATAGGCGGATTAGTGGGTATAAGATTTCTAGGATAGATCAATTACAGCAACCGGATTTTACAACTGCTCAGACACGTCCGATCAGATGTGCTGACTTCCTAAGAGACAAAGAACGCTATGAAGCGGTTTTTCGAAACAAGGGTAGGCCTTCCTTTTCGAACCGCTCTCCTTTGCATCCAGGTGAATACTTATGGACAGCGTGATCATTAAGAGCAATATCTCGGGACCATTTCCGTGAGGCATTGCCTTTTCCTTCCGTGTACACGTCCATGCAAAATGTTTCTTAGGTCTGCCTTTCTGCCAATTTGGATGGAGCGAATGTTTATGGAAAGAATGTAGTTTCTTTTATGTGCTTCTGTGCCGAACGAGGTCGTAACGCTGATCAGTCTTTACTGAGCTTCCTAACATTCTGACCATCATCGTTTTTGCACGCCAAAATTACTTACTGATTCGGACACTAATCCATCAAGCACCTAATAGGATGGAGCTTTTCGGCTATTGTTCAGACCTGTAGCTAGAAACCTGAACCTAATAACAAGTAGTTCAATCGCTGATCTACAACTCTTAAGGGACTTATTAGGACTACCAATACATGGAGGGGGAGCGGTTAGGCTGCTCAAGATTAATCTTCCTTGCAATCCTATAAGGCGAAGAAGCGTGAAAACATCTAGTCGCGAAGTTTCCTTAAGAAACTCTGCTTCTCTTAGTTGGGTTTCGATTATGACTTAGTAACACACTTGCTTCGTTCAGGTGGTCGTAGGAATCGACAAGAAGAAGTCAGATCACTCAATGTTTCTCGGTTATGCTCTTCTTGGTCCTGGATTGGCTGTCTATAACACGAAAGTACTTGTCCATTTCATCTTATGTCGCACATAGGATATGTTGTTGTTCACATGTCGGCAGGACAGCAAAAAAGCGACACCACTATTCTTCAGTCCTTGATGTATAGTAATGGCAATAATATTGGTGCCTATAATATATATCCGTCACGCCTATCGGCGTGCCCCGCACTTGCATTCTTCGCGCGATGTTGCAGTATCACTGAGGTAATGGTAAGGACAATCACATCAAGCCAGTTGCTCTGCTCATTCTGCTTTCTTTCCTACCTTGCAGTACAAAAGGCAATATTTAAGAACCTTGCTATGTTCCAACCTTGCACTACCTTTCTTAAGATCACGTGAGTAGTTTTGCGGTATGAAGCCATCCAGAACCTCCCCCCCCCCCTCCCCACCGCCACTACTCTTCTCAACATCGGCATCATCTTCGGACGGTTAAGTGATGGTCGGCGATATCTGAGTCCCCAATCACGTTGAACGACGACTTCGGTACGTCTTCTGAATCCACATGCACGTTGGGTGACGAGTACGGCACGTTTTCTGGATCCACAGACACGTTAGACGACGCCTTCGGCACGTTTTCTGAATCCCCAAGCACGTAGAAGACCATTGGGTATTTTTCGATATCTTATGACTAACTTTCTCCGATTTCTCACCTATTCTATCACTAATTTCTGCGCGCCTCCGATCAGTAGCTCTTAGCGCTTTATTGTATAGTATTGCTATTACAACAAACTTTCCCTTTCTGCGCAGCATACGTACTCCTGGGATCTATCAGCTGTACAAAACCCAATCCGTTGCATGGTGCAGACTGTAGAGCAAGAAAATGGCTCCTATTGTAAAGTATTGAAACTTTGAAACGCGGCGCAAAGAGCACTAAATAGACGGTTCCATGAAAAGGGTGTGCTGAAATTATTGCGCGGAGGCGCTCATTGAGGAAACTTAAAAGAAACTTAAAAGAAACAGGCCATGCTATTTTATTCGTCGGAACGTACGCCCAAGCTGACTATGGGTCTGACTTTGTGGGAGGGGGTGGGGTGGGAACTGCGGTCAAGTTTTCGGCTTGAACAATCTTTAGGTAAGCACTGTAGAGAAGGCAGCTATTATATTATACACATCTATCCGACGACCACTTTTCTCAATCACGGAGATCATTTAGACCTTTTCGCACTCTCCGATGCCATCAAAAATAATGCACAAACAACACTCAAGCACTTCTCAGGGATACGTATAACTCTAAGCTCCTTCTTATGTACACCTCATATTTCTTAGGTAATGTGAATAAAAAAATGAAGCAGATGGAACCAGGCATAGAAAAATTCGGTGGAAAAATCACTCCATTAAAACCTTGTTAAACGCTTTGCAAACGAATGTAAATTTCCTACTACGTCAGGGTAAACCGTCTATTGGTCATTGCCACCAAAGCACCAGCCATGTTTTTCCTTTCCGTGACCCAATGTTCCATTCGAAAATAATCGAATATTCGAATAGAATATTCGAATCAATATTCGAATTCGAATGTTCAAAAAATCGCGTTTTTCGAATGTATTCGAATTCGAATGTTCAAAAAATTTCGTTTTTCGAATGTATTCGAATTCGAATGTTCAAAAAATCCCGTTTTTCGAATGTATTCGAATTCGAATGTTCAAAAAATCACGTTTTTCGAATGTATTCGAAATTCGAATGCTCGAAAATTGCGGGTATTCGAAACCATTCGAATATTCGAAAATGTTGCGAGAGCAAACTATAGTTGTCAGTCACCCTAAAGTGTGGCAACTATATAAGTGAGCGTACATCTGACTGACGATGAGTTTGGCGAGAATCATTCGTTCTAATTATGAGCGAGCAGGGTAGAAGGGATTGCCCATCTTTCCTATCCTAAGCCTAAGTTGGAAAGGGACCTGCACGTCCATATATATTTATGCTTGCCTAAGATCCCAGTTGTCATACAATGGCACTCGGTACGACACTTTGAAAGGGTTAAAGTAGAGCAGTAAGCAGAGAAAGGCAACGGAGCGGTAATAACAAAAGTGACAAAGGCTCAGCAAGGTGTTCTAGGCTTCTGCAAGTAAAACAGGATGCAAATCACGACTGGCTTTGTTGGACCTTCACACGCAGATGCGTGTAGATGTAATTTCCTGAATTGCTTATCCTTTTACGGCTCTTTCGGCTCTCCTATTGTTTCTCCGACTTTGAGAAAACATAGGGATTGGCAGACAATATTCCAACTTACGGGATGGGCCAAGATCGATTTTTCTAAAAGAGTAGCTCCTACGTGTGCTAAAAGCCCCCAAAAATTTAAGAGGCTGGTTATGCACTCAAATGACGTAAAGCGTTGTTGTCTCAACGAAAAAAGGTAGTTGAGGCGTTTCCAACGAATTCTCTCAACAATAAACCGTGCTCTAGATTGCAGCGTTCATACAGCGCAATACATTGCACAAACGTAGTTCTTAGTTTACAAAAAAAACCTGAATACCGGTTGGATTCGTGTTTGCATCATGCGGCTATTGTTGCAAATACGCTCTCCTCAGTTGTTCTATATTTTGTCGCATATAATTCAACAAAATGCCAATTCAGATAAGGGCAAGAAGCTTCGTAACCTAAGCTCTCATTTTTGAGGTTCACAGCAAAATGGGAGCAGAAGTACACGCCGGGTGCTTAAGAGGTTTTTGCATGACGAGGAGCGTGTAGGTAAACTCAGAGTGAGTTTGCATTCCTTATCAAAACTTTCAAATCACGACGCAAAATAACTTCGCTGAACGCCGCCTTATCGGCAAAAAAAAATCATAAGGCCTCGACAGGCACAGGTCCCCAAATGCTTATGGAAGAATGTCCTAATTGCAAATGTGAGCCAATCAAGAGCTTGGCGTACCTTGCCTTCCAACTTTCATTTTCCTAATTTTCAAAATATTTTATTATGTTGTGCTGTTCATTTTTCTTTACACCTACAAATTTACACGTTTGTATATACTTATCATTAGGAGTGTACACATTTCTTGAAGATTTAGCTAAAGCTGTTAAAGGCAAAGTTTACTCCCTCATACAAGCAAATATAGGTGGTTTGGTCGGCGCGTTAAGCTTCACGCCTTCTTTAACAACGAATTAGACCCTTAGGCATTAGCCCTCGCGAACAACAGGCAACATAATCATCCTACTCAAAATTTAGAGGTCGGTGTTGGTTCAATATCATTAATATTCATTCCTTGTCTTACATATCAAGAGAAGGAAAGCTGCGTCACATTTTTCCTAAAATCAAGGGCTTTTTTTTTAGTGAGGGGAGAATAATGAATAAAATATTGAAATATGCTCTGCTAGCGCGATGAAGAACTTCGTTGCCCGGAATGATTGAAGCCTCGTTTGAGAATTGGGAGGTTCTTTTGAATTTCTCTCGTGTGCAATAGAAGATTGAAGATCTATTTTATATGCCGAAGAAAAGACGTAAAGCGAGATCGTGGAGACATGAATAGCGCATGTTATTCCTATGTAGCCATCCTCTGTGTCTGGCCAAAGGTAGAAACCTTACAATTGTGGTAGGTGATGAGTCATCTGCTAGAAAAAACATCGGGCCGAACTTGTTCAATACTTCACCGATCTTCGCATTCGATTCGTTCGTTCATTTATTTAATGCGAAGATCGGGCGCAACATTTATATGGTGCCTCTCAGCGAGGGGGCCTGTCAGGTGCATCACATAATTGAGTGACCACGGCTCTCAGTGTCTCGTCCTCAGTGACTTAAACTGGTAAGGACCCAGAAGCTTTTATCCACACACCGAATACCTGCTCAATCCGTCCTTCCTGGGAGCCTTAGGTGAACAGCTAAGAGAACTAATGCACGTAAAGGAAGCATACTCGATGGCCCGACAAGAGTACGTCGTTTATTATTCTAAATAGACGAGTGGTGACCGAGGTCTAAGATACCTCCGAACTGTTCCAGACAGAATATCTCCAAGCCACTATGTGGAGTATACCGAAAGCGGGTGTTTTATGTTAATAAAGACGAGCCTAGATCCCTTAATTCTATGTCTGAAATCAGACTGATTACGCTTCCACATCCTTTGTTAGTCAGAAGCTTTCAGCTTCTTCCAGCTCCTCTTATGCCCGTGTGGTTGCTGGTCCCATATCTACACCGATAAATGGTTGGCTTTGCGAAATCCCCTGCAACAGAATAGTGAACTGTAATGTAACCTCTTTACTTTTTCTTACAGACAATTCTATTATAAAGCCTATTTCAGACCAGCTGTCGTTCAGCATGTTAATCAGCACGTGCACAACAATACAACTGAGGCGTAACTATATTTTGTTGCCCAGCAGGATCTTCTTTTAAGCTACATATATGAAAGGAAGCTGTGAAAAGGTCGAGCATATAGTCTGTACATATGCGTTGGATCCGATTCAAAGTCTTCGGATAATTGGATGATTCGGATAACGGCGATTTCGCGGACCCTGGGTTTTGGATGATTCGGATAAGGACCATTTTACGGACCCCGTGTTTTTGGATGATTCAGGTAAGGCCATTCAGTGCCGCGCCGGATTTCGGAAATCGGATTCGGATATCGATTCGGATACCTGAAATTCGGCGAAGGCCACAAGGCAATCTGCAAGAAAAGGCTTCGGCAATGCATGGTGACTCAGTGGCATTAAGAAGTAGAAATACAAGCGAGTAGGAAAATATGATTACCTACCGGCTTTCTTCAGAGACGCCCCCGACAAACACGAAATTTTGAAGTTTCAAGGGCTAGCGAAGAAACCATAATAGCAAGCACGTAAATGTGAAGTAAAAAAGAATAGATATGTAGCACGTGCACGTATGTAGAATGAAACTGTTCATGTATACATTGGATCTGAATCCGATTCGAGTAAATAGAATCCGGAATGGGCTGCAAAGCTCGGATAAGCATATCAATCGGATAATGCCATTTTTGGAAAGCCAGGATCTCACGATGAGCAAGTAAAGCTAATCTTCATAATGCGAATTTCGGGAAAAATCATATGAATGATTTTTTTCTGATCGGCTACGAGATATCGAATTCGGTTGGATATCGGACTTCTGATTAAAGTAAGTCATCTGGAACACAGAGAAAACCTGATGAAAATCACAGCTATTTGAATAATTAGTATAATGACATCTTCGGAAAGATACGGACTTTTCGAAGATGTCATTATCGGGACAATCCATTTATGAGAAGTTTGTAAAAAAAGAGGAATCCGAATTATTCAAAGCACCGTCGGCTCCAATGTATAGTTCATGTATCAGTAAGGCGAGGCATAATACGCATATGGTACAGCTGCAATGAACAATTACGCTGAATAGTTGACGGATTTTTTGCTCATCATCATATCACAAACAATAAGGGTCGTCAATGGGCTAAATATAGAGGGATACATAAGCGTTCGATGCTTGAGGAATGTTTAAAGCTCATGAATTTTGCACCATCCAAAGGTATACAGCGAGTGGTAATAGTAAGACGGACATTTCTCCCTCCCCAAACTCAAGGCAAACAGAAAATGAAGAAGCACTGAAAGCCGATAAGAATGGAGGTCGCAGCAAGACATTTCGTATCGAGCTCCATAGTGAACGGCGGTGTTCTAATGTAATCAAGCAACGGAGAACAAAGGGGGAAACCAGGAAAACCACAGTGCAAAACTATTAATTAAACGAGAGCAAAACCTCAGAGATATCTCGGAACGCATTCAATGCAATGCGATCACTGTAGAGGACGAGAGTCAGAGATGCGACTAGGTGACAGGTTGGTGGCCGGCGTCTATAGACTTGTACTATTGATGTAGTAGAAATGATTAACGGCATAAATCAACAGAGATAGCGTTGGGTGCAGAGTGCACTCGCATGGGAGCACCGAGATTGACTGGTAGTTTACTATTACGATCTGCGTTATGCCACTGGCTGGAGACGGAGCTGCTCGACAAGGGCTCTGACTTTCCGCTCGGTGCAGCTCTGGCGGTGAGCTCGCAGATGCCAGACGTGCCGCTGGGGACAAAAACTGAACGCGAGAAGCGGCCGAATCGATATTGATAAGAGCGAAATAATCCGCGGTGAAGGGCATGAGTTGAGCGATTGCGACAAACGAAGGCGGTGTAAGGCAAGGGCTGGCCGGTGCGGTGGATGCGCAACAAGCTGGCGCAGGGACCGTTGGGCGCCTGGGCTGGCGAGCTCGTAACCGCGGGCGGCGGCCAGCTGGCCATGGCTGGCGACGGGAAGCTGCTGTCCGCAGGTTCTGGACGGAAGCTGCGGTGTTTTGGTGGTGATGGACGGCGGCAGGCGATCAGCCGTGCCCACCGCTCGCTCGTTTTCACGAGCTGTGATGGATCGGCCAGTGCAGGAGACGAACGCACCGTCATCCACAGTTCGCATGTGACATTCTCGCATTCTTCGACGCGAATGGCACTGCCGAAAGCGCTGACCACATGAAAATCGCGGTGACTGTGAATAATTGCTCTATGTAATCCGCTATAAGCTTCGGCTATATGTGCCGGTAGTTGGACCACAGTCAGATCAACATTCTTGACCTGTAGAAGCTTGCGGGAGTTCAACTTATTTCTAGCCCAAAACGAGAATCTCTGAGAATTATCTGAGCATTCGCTCGCTTGATTGTTGTCCAGCGTTGCGTTGCTATAACTGTTTCCGTTCTCATTTATTGGTGCCTACTTAGTCCTCAAGTTTGAGTTATTAATGTTTGTGTTTTTTTGTTTCTTTAATATCTGCGTGGCTACCACCACGCTGTGAATAAAAAATAAATAAATAAATAAAGAAATCTGAGACTAGCGACGGCGTTGGGCATGAACCATAGCATTAGGTAGTCCGGAAAGTTCTCAGTGTTTTGTGTTACTATTTTTCATTCGTCTATTTTTAAGTAAAAATTCAACCTGCATTGAGCATTAATGCTGTTTCCTGTACAGAGTTTTTCGCTCTACCTGACGAAGTAATTTATGCTTCAACGTTGTTTTATATTTCTGTTTTTGAAAGTCTTCTTGTATTATTGGTGGCGATGTCCGTTCCTCCACGTGGTGCCACTGGAAGCTGCCCGTTTGCGAGCTAAGCCGAACACGGACATTCGATTGCAGGCGACAGGCCCTTGTGACAGGCCGGCCTACGAACACCTATGCCACATCACATGGTGTATGACAGCCCAAGTATTTCGAGGTAGTGCTATGGCGTCCGCGGGAGCCGACGCGCACTCGCAGAGCCCCGCGAGTGTGAGAAGTATGCGAGGGTCCCTGATGCGAGTACGGCATCGGGGGTAACTGAGCTAGTCCGAAGCTCCCGTAACGTAAGCAGGACCCGCGTGGCAACGCTGGGTGTGGGTACGTTGACGGGCCGCTCGTGCGAGTTGGTTGAAGCACTGGAGCGTAGAAGAGTTGATCTCTGTGCGGTGCAGGAGACGAGGTAGTCCTTCCGCAAGTCAGGGGACAGAGGACGTGGCTTCAAGGCCGTTCCATGTGGAAGTCCCAGGACGACCAGTGGTGTCGGAGTAATCGTCTCCGAACTGACTCGATTGATTGATTTGACTTGATTGACTTGATTTCGTGACTCGATTGTAAGCGTCGAACGCTTTGACAATCTAATGACGAAGAACGTTGTAACCGCTAAGGAGCGGCTCTATCACTTCTTCTCTGCGTATGCTCCGCAGACTGCCTGCTCCGATCAAGCCGAGGATGAGTTTTAGAATCTGCTTGATGAGAAGACAGCAGAGGTACCGTCGAAAGATGTCATCATAGCCGCTGGTGACCTTAATGGGCACGTACATAGGTGCTACGAAAAACGGGTACAGCTGTCATGGTGGTTTCGGTTACGGGTCGCGTAACGCCGATGGTGAACGCATTCTTGATTACGCGGAATCGCATAATCTCACCATAGTGAACACGGTTTTCCGAAAACGCGACTCGCACCTTATCTCATACTACAGTGGGAGCACCAAGACTTAGATAGACTTTGTCCTTGTGATAGATCGCGACCGGAGTTTTGTCACAGACGCGAAGATCGTGCCGTATGAGACGGTCGCCCCACAGCACCGACCGCTGATCTGCACTTTGAAGATCGCCCCTCCGAGGCTGGAGCAGGTCGGGCGATGCGGTGCCGCAATAGTCAAGTAGTGGCGAATGAAAGAGAAGGAAGCAGCTGTGATTTTTCGCGTGCGGTTGCCGACAGTCGCGACTGTCGGCGAAACTTGGAAGAAGACGACCGACGCAATTCGTCAAGCTGCACAGTCGGAACTCGGCATTACGAAGCCTGGGCGACAGAAGGTTGGCAAGCAGGCATGGCTGTGGACAGATGAAGTGAAAACAAAAGTGCGACAGAAGAAGTCGCTTTATCACGTGTTTCTCGGCGAAAAGATGGCCGATAACTGGCGGAAGCACCAAGAAGCCAAGAGGCTGCAAAGAAGGCCGTGGCTGTTGCAAAAGCCACTCATTATGGAGATGTCAACGAGAAGCTCGAATCGCGCGATGGTGAGCGGTATCTGTACCGACTTGCAAAGTTTCGCCATCGGCAGACCGAGGAGATTGAAAAGTTCGCTGGCATCAATGATGAGTGCGGCCATCTTCTGACAGACCGCAAAAAGGCGCTGAAGAGATGGCGCAATTACTTTGAGGAAATTTCCACTATGGAATTTCCTCACCCGGCCATCCTTTCTGTGGCTTCTGTCCACGATCCCGTTCACAAGATCTCCGTGGAGGAGACAGACGCGGCTCTGAGGAAGATGAGGTCAGGCAAAGCGACTGGGCCCGACGACGTGGCAGCTGACCTGTGGAAATCAAAGCTGTGGTACCCTGCTGAGTGGTTGGCGCAGTTCTTTAACCACGTTGCGGCGGAGAAGAATGTGCCTGAGTGTTGACGCCAAAGCACGACGATTCTGATTTGGAAGAAGAAGGGCAGTCCTGCAGACTGCTCCAATTACCGTCCGATTCGCTTGCTTTCGCACAGCATGAAGATCTTTGAGCGAGTTGTCGATGGACGAATTCGGGACATCGTCCAGCTTTCCAGCAATCAGTGGGCTTCGTGGCTGGCTGTAGCACCGTTGATGCCATACATGCCGCCCGCCTCCTGCTAAGAAGCATCGCGAGAAACAGAAGCCGGTGCATATCGCCTTCCTCGACTTGGAGAAGGCCTTTGACCGCGTGCCGCGTGATGTGACATGGTACATCCTGGGTCAACATGGAGTTCCTGAAGAGCTCATAGAGTGGGTGTACTGTACAGAATTGTACTGTGTACTGTGTAAGAATTCTCTACTCTTTTCCAAAGAGTCGAGTTCAAGCTGCACCTGGAACCTCGATGAAGTTTCCCATCTCTGGCGGGGTACACCAGGGTTCTGCTTTCCCTACTCCTCTTTGTTGTCGTCATGGATGCCATCACACGAGATCTTCAGAAGATCCCCTGGACGTTGCTTTAAGCCGATGACGTGACGCTCGCTAGAGAAGATAAAGGTGAACACGTGGGAGAGCTGTAAGCTTGGTGTGGTCGCTTGGAGCGGTTTGGACTCAAACTGAACGTGAAGAAGACCGAATATCTAACGACGGACGTTACTGAGTCCAGCTCCATCAAGGTTAACGGCATCGAGCTTCCACGCAGTGCGGTCTTTAAATACCTGGGATCAGCAATCGCGTCTGACGGCAAACTGATGGTCGAAGTGAATTCACGCGTGAGTCCAAGTGGCGCTCGTTGACTGGCGTGCTCTGCGACAAGAAGATACCAGAGCGCTTTAAGTCGAAGATCTACAGAGCAGTCGTCCGGCCAGCAGCGATGTACGGCGCTGAGTGTTGGCCTGCCACTAAGGAAGTTGAAACGCGCCTCAGCGTCATGAAGACGAAGATTCTGCGCTGGACGGCCGGAGTGACCCGCATGGACCGCATCCGAAACGATGTCATTCGGCAGAAGTTCGGTGTCGCGCCGATAGCTGACAAGATGCACGAAACTCGCTTGCGATGGTACGGCAACGTTCTGCGTGGAAAGGAAGACAGCGTCCGCAAGATAGGCCTCAACTTCGAGGTGGTAGGATAGCGGCCTAGAGGGTGCCCGAAGCAGCGATGGCTTGATACGTTACATATGGACTTGAAGGTAGCTGGTGTCCACCCCGATCCAGCGCTGGATCGGGAAAGGTGGCGTCATGACACCAGAATAGCGGACCCCGCCACCAAGCAGGACAAACGCTGAAGAAAAAGAAGAAGGAGAAGAAGAAGGAGGAAAAGAAGAAGGTCTTATTGAAAGTATGTCGAAGGAGAATTTCCGAGTGATATTTTATGTTATCTTCAAATTGGGACAATGCGCGGCCGAGACAGTTCGACAAATCAATCAAGTGTGAGGGCAAGTGAGAGTGTTGGAGAAAGCACTGTGCGCCATTGGTTTAGTAAATTTCGGACCGGAGATTTCAGTTTCGAAGTGACCCCCGTAGCGGTCCACCTAGAGCAATCCTGAACGACGAGTTGAAGGAATTGGTGGAAGCTGAACCAACCAGTTCGCAGGATCGCGAAAGAACTAGTCGTCACTAGAACTGCTGTTGCGGATGCTTTGAAACACCTTTGGAAGGTGAAAAAGCTCGAGAAATGGGTCCCCACGGTAAAAATGGTCATGTTTAGAGATTTGTTCTTCTCTAGTTTTACGCAACAAAACTGACCCGTTTTTGGATCGATTCATCACCTGTGGTGAAAAATGGATTCTGTATGACAACGGGAAACGTTCCAGACGCCGACGAACCTCCTTAGCATTTTCCAAAGGCGAATCTCCACCAAAAAGGCAATGGTCCCTGTGTGGTGGTTGGCGGCTGGTGTGATCTATTACAACTTTTTGGCACCAGGCCAAACGATCACAGCACAGTCCTACTGTAGGGAAATCGACTAAATGCACCGAAAATTGCGTCAACTTCAGCCAGCATTGGTCAACAGATGAGGCCCGATTTTTTTGCACGATAACGCCCGCCCACACGTTTCACAAATCACTATTCAAAAACTGAACGAATTAAGGGTTAAAGTTCGGCCTCACCAGGGATGAGCGGATTATCCGTTATCCGTTATCTGTTATCCGGTTTTCGGGGGGTTTTGGCCTATCCGTTTTGTTGTTCGTTATCCGGCGATTTTGGGCCGGATAACGAGCAACAAATTAGCTGAATCTTAGCTTTCGACGTGGTGATGGGTGTACTATGTACAGGATCATTCACGATCGTAAGAGTGGTCGTCAGAAACAACAGAAGTATTCTAATCTAGAAGGGTTAATTGAAGTCTCCTCACGAAACTGGCTACATAGTTTTAAAGATATCTAACCTCCAGCCTTCCAGAAGGCCGCTAAGCCTGTACCATACTTATATGAGGCCAACTTAGCCACAGCATTGTTCATTCATCTCAAGTCATGTACTGACCAAGAAAGCATACAAGCTGCTACTAGCAATCGTCAAAAGTGGAGAGCCGCATCGTGGGAAGAATTTTTACCGCGGATCTTTCCATCGTATCATCTGTGGTTACACGATTGCAGTATGTTCGATTCGATTGCAGGCGGTACCTTTGTAGCCATATGCTGTCGTAAATTATCGAAAAATACTGCAGTACAGCAGTGAGTACTAGCAAAAGAAATAGGATTAATCCAAATACATAGAGAAGCAACTTCTCTATTAAAAATTTTAGGGAGCAATAAACTACTAAACAAACTTATCATTGTGGGTGCTGAAGACATGTAGATTTGTTTTAATTTGTGAGTTTTTATTGCGAAATTTATCTGCAACATAGGGAACACCTCCGTTTTGGGGCTGGGTGGATATTCCTCCTCTGCTCCAGAAGTGATGGGTCGGATATTCTTCCTCAGATCAAGAAGGTCTGGATTTCATAACTCTTTGAGTGTGTGTTTGTCGTACACAATTGCTTGCAGTTACTACCCAAAAGGTAGTATTTTCTCCATTCCAGATAATTCCACCTTGAAGTTCCTTGGATCTTGGGATGCTATCGAACAGCAACAACAATAACGGTTCATAGCATGTGTAGGATCAAGATCGTTATGTGAAGTTTGTTTAGCTGGATGTCTCCTGCCTTCCTCTTCTTTCCAGAGACATCGGAAGAATTGCTCTTCCAAGGACTATCTATTTTTCAACTGCACTAATTGAAAAAAGAGTTAAGCGCAGAGTAAGGCTGATAAATACGGCAATCCATCCGACCCCTTGGAAAGAGGTGAAAGGCGGGTATTTTGCTTGCGTTTGTCTTCCTACGGATGAGCAGGAAACACCATAGAGCGTCGTTAATGTGGCGACTGCAAAGCGTTTAAAAAAACACTACTAAAATCTTTAGAAATGGCTTATAAATTAGCAGCGCCTTAAGTCCTGATTTTCTGTTGAAATTAGTGCAATTTAAAACAAGTTTTAATTTTTGTTGTTTGTTCTTTATCCGTTTTTCCGTTACCCCATTTTCGGGCAAATTTATCCGTTATCCGTTATCCGATTTTCGAAATTTCATTATCCGCACATCCCTGGGCCTCACCCGCCATATTCTCCAGGCCTCTCATCAACCGACTACCACCTTTTCAAGCACTTTCAGGAATTTTTCGCTAGTAAAATCTTCGCCAGTCAGGATCAAGCTTTCGTGGATTCTGTCGAATTTCGACCATCTATTTCTTCCGATGATGGAATAAGTCGAGTGGTGGCCTCAGGCAAGTGCGCTGTACCGAAAGGTGCCTATGTCGACAAAATCCGATAAGATTTGAGAGAGTTATGGTAGTTCAAAGTGAAGCATTCAAAACGCCAAAAACTTTCAGGAAAATGTAACAAGTTCACTCAGTAGAACGCGATGGTGAAACTATTATGTTGTCCGGAAATTAATGTAGGTTTTGGACCTCAAACTTTAAACAGACATATCTTAGCTCAAACACAACTTTGTAAATAGAATTAAGAACCATTCGAGTCTGCACATCTTTGCCAACGAAATGCTATCTTACTTATCCTTGAAGTAATGTTCTCTAATGCCGTTTTTCATCTTCGAATATCAGATTTTCAGTGGGATTCTCCTTCCTTTAGAAACCGCAGTTTGAAAAACGTCGCAAGTTTCATTCTTGTTTTGCAGGAGAAAAGTTTGTAGAGCCAGCAGACGTCCGCCAGACTTCTTCTAGAAGACAAGGAGTGAAGATTTAAAAACCTGTTTTGAATAGAAGCTTTGGGGGGCTGGGAATGATAGAATTCGTTATATCTGGTGATTATCTTTCTAGTATAGCTGTTTTCTACTTTATCACTGTATTGAGTATTCTTCCTCTTACGCGGCGAGAACACTACGCTTCCACTTTCTAGAATGGGTCTCACAAATGTTTTATAGGCCTTCAAAGTACCGTTTTGCTCTTGTAGTCCTTTAACGCTTTAAATATACGATAGGTTACACCTTATGCTTTATTTCACATCATTTTGAGATGGTCGGAGAAGACTAGCTTATTGTCATATTTGATCACGAGATCTGTGACCATTCGGACTTAGCTTTTGTAAGCGTATGTGAAGTAGTCTAGCGTATAAGAAGACGATGTAGAGTCTCGACCAATTCGTAGATAATTTGTTTTTTTAGACTGAACGGCAGCTCCCGTGTTTTAGACCAAGTTGAGGCACTGTAGATTCCCTTTTGCAGGTGTGGAGGGTCACTTTTCCAAAACTCACAGTAAATCTTGTGGACATCAGCGAACTGGAACGGGAGGACTGCCTTTTGAGGGGCTTCGCTAATAACTTTCCTAGATGTAGACAGAACATTTTAGACTTCCACCTGGAACGTTCTGTCAGTGACGTACTCACAGAGCCACTTTTCAAGGAAGGGTGAAAACCCACTGGTTTAATTCTGTGGGTCAATTTTACAAGACTGATCCGATCAGACGCTTTAGAAAATCAGAAATGATAAATAAATATATACATCATTTCAAAATAAGTAAATAAATAAATTATAAATAATATTTTTAAAATAATATCGCAACATTTTTATTATCTAGTTGGTTTGTCCAGTGATTAAGGCACTCAATTAAATTAGTTTCCACTGAATTCCCTAACACAACGCCGTGCTGAGATTCATGAATAATTTAATTTTTCTCCAAGTGCTCAAGATGAACCTCTTAATAATTGTTTCAAAGACTGCAAAAATATGACGTAACACTGACCGGTCTGCAGTTATTTGGATCGCTTACAGGCTCTTTTTTGAATAAACGAATGCTTCCACCGAACGTGCACCATTAAGGATTGATTCCTAATGTAGGCCAAAGGTTTGCCAATAACATGTGCAACCTTCCAAATGAAGTAGATCGAGGGGTAGTTAGGTGTCACTGAGCAATTCTTGCCATGAATGATGTCATCAAAAATGTATTTTTCTTGAACCCAGGGAAAGGCTAGCTTAACTTTTCGGTTTAAAACATAGCAACAGTTGTTTTATGAGAGACGTTTGGTATGACGGTTTCAACCTTTTTTCTCATGAACACTTGAGACTTCTGTAAACTAATCGTAAGCTATTTATCTGTAACGTACAATTCAAATAAAGATAGGAAATCTACTAATTAAGAAACAGAGACAATGAAAAATTGGTATCGGAGTAAAGAGTGGACGAGGCTTCGATCCTCGCTAGGTAGACGGCACCTGAAGATGTGCAAAAAGCTCCATAGAGCCAAGGGAATGCGTGCGAGCGGGCCCCTTGGGTGACGAAATCTGCAAGGCTGCCAAATTTAGGCCAAGACTCCCAAACCAAGCCGATTGATTCGCAAGCAGTAAGTGCATTCTTGTCTCATCTCGAGGAGGGTCCTTACAGAGAACCGGGACATTTAAACAGTGAGTTTTCTATCCCTGGCACGAGGAGATGCACTAGCGGCACCATACACATGCCCTCCTAACAAATGATCGCTCCACTCGTTTGTTGGAGAGGACGCCGATTTGAAGAACACTTTATTAGCCAAGCTGAAGAATGATCTTCATGAATGAGTCGAGGTGTTTATGTATGTTTGCCGCAGTAGACTGTAATGCCAATGAAAGCTGAATGTGATGAATTACTTTACTTATATCTGCAGAATGAAGAAAACTCCCGACGGAGAAGGGGTACAGGATAATTGAATACCTGTTACCCGATACATTCGTTTTACTGTCAGAATCAATTATTGTAGACTCGGTCTTCATACAGTTGGAAGCCATCGGTAGCGTACTCGTGCGTTTTCAATCTTGTCATCATAGGGTGTCCATGATTACGTCGTGTTGGTGTTGGTGAGGTACCTGTTGTGAATACCCAACTAGGGTCTACATCTATAAATGTGTAGTATTATTATATCATAATAAGAACAAATAGGAATCTGAATGATAACACGTTTAGGTGAACAATATAAGATAAGCACCGTTGCATAGCATCCACTGGTATGACCTAACGATACCGCAAGAAGGTAAATAAGATAATGCACAAATACTACACTCTAGCCGCGGTACACCCTTTTAAGACTAGAGGTTATCAGCCTCCTTGACCAATATATGTCATACTTCTAGGCTCCTCCTCTAGGAATTCCTTATATAAACCGCTGTGAGTTATTGTTTGTGTTGTGCTCTGATAGTTGTAAAGTAATAAACACTTATTACAATTCGCTACAGACGCATCCGTTGGTGAACCACCAAATTGGTGCATCGACCGTGGTTTCAAACCCACGCCAATTGCCTCTGCGCTAGCTCTCCCAGTGAGAGACAGACGGCAAATAAGAACTCCAATAAGCGTTCCTTCAGGGAACCAGAAGATTTTAGAAGACTTCCCCCGGCGTTCTCTTCAGGAGAACCCAGGAAGCGATCAACCTTTGTTTCCACCGCTAGGGAAACAGGGTTATCTTTAAAAGAGCTCAATAAGCGTTCCTTCAGGGGACCAAGAGATCTTTTCAAGTCTTCCAACGGCTTCTCTTCAGGAGAATCCAGGAAGCGATTGATTTTTGTTTCCACCGCTAGGGAAACAAAATCTTCAAAAAAGAATTCCATAAGCGTTCCTTCAGGGAACCAGGAAATCTTTTCAAGTCTTCCTACGGCTTCTCTTCAGGAGAATCTAGGAAGCGATTGAATTTTGTTTCCACCGCTAGGGAAACAAATTCTTCGAAAAAAAACTCCATTAAGCGTCCCTTCAGGGAACCAGGGGTACTTTGAAAGCCTTCCTTTAGCTTTCTCTCGCGAGAAACCAGGAAGCAAATAAATTCTTTTTTCCATTTCATCGAAAAAAGATAAAAAACGACAGTTTTCATTTGGTTATACCTCACCTGAGGAGCCGAGAGAACTTAGCGAAACGTTCGCCAACTGCGCCTACCCCACCTGAGGAAGCCAGAGCAGCGAAAAGTCCCGCGTGGCAGGAAGAGACTTCTACTTCGGACCTAACGAAGTAATTTTCAAAGTTTACTGATAAACTTTGGGACGACGCGCCGGAAGCAACAAAGATGGCAGAAATTCAGGTTTACAAGACAAAAATGACGAATGCTTGCGAACTTATTAAGGCAAGCGAGGCAGAAGTCAACCGTCTGGACCAGCCATTCGCGTTCCCGGAAGAAAGGAAGGATTGTGAGGAGTACATCAGAGAAAAGACAGCACAGCTAAACCACCTGATGAGAACGGTAATGAGCAACAAGCAGTACCACGACAACTGCTTAAAGGAAGCAATTGAGACAATAAACTCACGACCTACCAAAAAAGAGCGTGAAAATCTCATGACGGATTTGGACGACTACCTACAAGCAGAGTCATACGAGCTTGACATCACGGTCATGCGTTGGCAGAACAAAGTGGATTTCAAAAAGGATGAACTGTCTCAACAAGCCATCCTAATAGCCAGCTGTCAGGAAAACGCCAGCTGTGAACAGCCGGCTACTGGCAATAGTGGAAATAATTACGAATCAGCAGGTGAGGTAGCGCCTTCACAAGCATGCAATGTCGCGCTCAGGCGACCTCTTCTCGAGGTTCCAACCTTCTCAGGGGACTTCAGAGAGTTCAACGCCTTCTGGTCGGTATTCCAGGCACTTATACACAATGATGCCAGTTTAACTGACCAAGAAAAGTTCCTGTTCTTGAAGCAGGCTCTCAAAGGCGAAGCTGCAGCATCCTTCACCTACGTACCCGTGATAGGGGACAAGTACTATGGGGCCGTCAACATCCTCAAGAAGCAGTACGACAGGCTTCGATGATTCACCTTCTTTGCTCACGTTGTCGACTTCGAATGTGCAAAGCAAGTTTATGGGTCGTGTTATGATCTTCCTGAACGGTAGTCTCACGTCTGCAGAGCGAACGTAGTCGTCCGATGATAACAAATTTGTCCGATTTGCTATTGCCCTCGTTCGAGGTTTTTGTCTTGGATAAGAACGATATTGTCTTTTCTTGGCGTGGAACCCGTTGGTACATCGTGGATGTGGATGGTTCGTGTGGTATTGTTCCCTCAGAGTTGTAAGGTATTCTGAAGACCGTCGGTTCCAGAATTTATTGAGCGCAGTGTTTGTGTCATTCCATTCGTATATTAGCTGGTCTTTTGTAGTCGTCTTTGGTTTCCATTCGCCTTCCTCTAATTTTGGCGAGGACAGCACTGTCCAGGACTGTCTTCGCAGAAAGTCTACAGGCCGAAGTGATAGGATAAAATTCTACTCTGCCACGTACGTTAGCGGTCTAGAACTCATATGGCTTCCGTTTCTTTTGCAATAGTTTGGAGTTCTTCTATCCGCAGTAGGCTATTGCTCAGTGCGTGCTTAAAGGAAATCTTGAATAAGTGTACCATTTTTTTGTCCACCTTGCCACGTTCTGAAGCTGAGGATGAACTTGAAGTCGACTCGGCTTCGGGCGCAGTAGTCGATGATGTCTGGATTCGGTTCCTCTTGTGTGAGGGATGTTTGAATGTCAGCAATTGACTTAAATGTCTTGGAGTTATCGCACAATATCTATTTTGGGCATGCTGTAGTGGCGAAAAATCGACGGAGCATATGTAATAAGGCACTCGCTGTCATGTTAAGTACGAGGTCGACATATATCGCTCTTGTGTTCAGGCCAGTGAGGAGTATCCAGTACTTCGAGGATGGATTGTTGTCGGTTTTTATAGCAATTGTCCTGCGTAGTTCATCATTGTATTTTCGAAGAGTAGCATGGCGATCAAACACGCCTTAGGGAATGAACAGGAAATTCTGGAAGCCTATAGAAATTCTGGAAGTCTGGTTAGGATTAGGCGTTGTGGCGCTTGCAGTGAAAACAAAGTTTGCTCAGTACTCGTTTTACCATAAGTCTTCCCTTATGTATCCATACTCGTAGTCGTAGTTCGGTAAGAGCCTGATTATTACCACAATGGTTGTTGGTGAGATGAACATGAAGGACGTAGATGGAGGTGACGTGGCTTTCCCGTGGTAGATACACCGGAGCTATCGTTCCCGTGGGAAGGTCCGCATTGTCCACTCTTCCCTTAGACTTACAAATGTTCAGCTTTTCAAAAATAAAAAGATTCAGCAGTTTCTGCACTGCTGGAGGAGGTGGACATTGATTTTGGGCTATTCGAAATAGAACAGTCTCGGCTTTTTCATAGAGTGCTGCTACTGATTCTCCAAGATGTTGTTTAGCTCGATCAGATCTCTTGATTATGAATAGAAGAAGGAGAAAGACGACACTGAGCAGTCTCACCCAATTGCTGAATCGTTCTGGATCAAGCAATATTTCGCGAGCCTGATGAGGGGGTGGCAGACCTTTGCAAGTCTTTCGGCAAGTGTTCCTCTGACTCAGTAAGGAATCGGGGTCCTCTCCACCAGGTATCAATCGAGATGAGCTTGTGACGCCACTTCTTCCGATATCAGCTGGGTTGTTGCTGCCGGGAACGAACCATAAAACCGTTTCCGGAGCGCTTTCTTTGATGGTCAAAGTTCAATTTCGGATGAAAACTGACAAATTACTTCCATTCTTAATCCACATGAAGGCGACATTGACACCGGACCATAAGAAGGATTCCTCTATGGGAATATCCATATCTGTGCGGATATACTTCAGTAACTTCGATCCCAGATTGATAGCTGAGAGCTTAAAACGAAGTATAGTTAATGGAGCCTTCAGAGGGATAAGGATTTTTATTGGACATGAAAATTGAGGCTTTTCTTGTTGAATCGGTTTCGACAAGGTAGGATACAGCACAATATCCGTCCTTCGATGCGTGAACACATGAATTTCAAAGGTTTTTCTCTGTCGTACCTGCTATTATTCTTCGTGGAATCACGATTTTTGATGTGCTTCAGCTCAAAGTTATCTCGTTCCACGTTTTGATGAGGTGACCCGATAGAACGTCATCCCATCCTAGTTTCTCTTTCCAAAGAGGCTGTAAGAATAGTTAACTGGTAAAGAGAACAGAAGTACACCAACCTAGCGGATCATATGTCTTTGCCACTATCTTCAGAACTTGTCACTTCGTCTACGTCGTCTAAGAGTTCGGATGCGTAGGAAGTCGGATAATGAAGTTGTCTTCTTTAGTGGTCCACAAGATTCCAAGAATCTTGGTAGTGTCGCTCATTTTTGAAGCTTCCTTCTCTTCATCAGCGAAGAATTCATTCAGCTCGGTAGAGTTGCTTATATACTGCCGGAGATTCATACCTGCTCGAAGAAAGAGGTCCTTCGACTCGATATAGAATTTCTTCCTTTGTTCGATTGTGCCGACACCGTAGAAAATATTGTCCACGTAAGTATTATGGATGAGTTCTTTCGCGAGTCTTGTTTCCGTCATTGGGAGATGATATTGTACGGTGCCGGCAAGCAGGAAAGGAGAGGAAATCAAACCGAAGGGTACTTTCGAAATCTATAGGTGACAACGTTGCCTCTAGTAAGGGATTGCTGAGGATCTCTTACCCACAAGAAGCGAGTGAAGTCTATGCTTTCGTCGTCCAGGCCAGTCATCAAGAACGCCTTTTTAAATGTCACTTGCTATGACAATAGGGTCCAGCCGTGCGCGAAGTAATACTCCTGAAAGATCTGGAAATAATACTGTTCGGCGAAAGAGCAGATCGTTTAGACTAGGATTGTTCTTGGTTTTAACCGATCCATCATAGACGATACGGACTTTCATTATTGTACTGGACTCGGAGATGACGGCGGTGTGTGCCAAGTATTGGCAAAAGCTAGGAAATTGATTCTCATGAACCTCCTCTATGATCTTACGTGTGACTTGATCCTGGATGATTCTGTGGTATTTCTCCAGGAGATCAGGTTTATGCCTTAACATCTTGATGTTTTGGACAAGTTTGGCGTAAGCGAGTTGAATATTGGACGGAAGGTCCTTCCTTTCTCCCTTGAATGGAAGCCGAACAACGTGTCTTCCTTGTCGTAGTGTATAGTCTTGTTGATGAAGTTCTTCAGACAAATTTCATCGTCGGTACTTATAACGTTGTCTAGTGTGATTTGCATCTCGAGTGTTCAGAATCCTTGTAACAGGTCATCTAATCTCTCGTCGTCGGAAGATGATGAGCTGTAACAATAATCAATCACTTTCATAAAATGGATAGGTTTTCCAGTGACTATATCTCCAATAGAGGAATGTATGAGCTGATAACCGTTGGATAGGTTCTTCACATCGAAGTTGTCGTACAGTAGGACATCCCAGAAGTAGTCTGCACCAATAAGAATGTCAGGTTTTTTGGATGCTGGTAGGTTGATGAAGTTCTCCTTTTTTCCGTGATTGTGATGCTTTTATATCACTTGCCAGGATCTGAAGAGCTTCGACGGAAAGGAAGTGATATCCTTTAGATGTTTGAATCCAGAGTATATGGTGTGTGGCTGAGAACGGAAGTGGGTTGAGCAATCCGAATGTGAGCAACGAGATTTCTTCTGATTTTTCAACAGGTAGTTGGAGAATCAATGCTAGTTTGGTGGTGATATAGCTTTTGCTAGATCCACTGTCAAGGATGACAATAAATCTCATCCTCGTATCTGGGTTGATAGGATTGAAAACCTCTACTTCAGTGCACATGAGCAGGGCAGCATGTTGTGAAGATGTGGACGTCGTGTTAGATGAAAACTGCGTTGTGGCCAATATATTCTTGTCGGTAGTGTCGGTGTTGTTGGTTTCTGTGATTACAGAGTCCATAGCAAAATGTACCTGCTGTGTTCTTGGTTGTCAAGGCTTTGAAATTGTAGTTGCTGGATACGGTTTCCACCCCGAATCCTGATGGTTCGTCGACTGTTAAAAGTATAATGACGTATGATGGTATTTGGAACATTTTCTGCATGTCCGTTTTGATTGACACTCCAGTGTTCGATGTTGGGTTGACAAACAGTTGTAACATAGCGTCTTATCTCTGGAGATCTGGCTGCAAAGTTGAGGATATCTCGTGCAGTCAAAGCTGGAATGCAGGTTTGACGCCTTTGGCCTTTCCCTGCCAGTCGGCGTTGGAGTCATTGTCCTGGGTCGTGAATTATTTTGAGAATATTGAGTATCCCGTTGTGGATGCTCGTTTTGAGGGCTTCGAGGTCGCTGTAGACTAACATATTCTTCTTCTCTCAGGCTGGTGACAGCCCTGCAGTGGAAGTCAATCTCCTGGAGTGTTGCTTCCTTGTGGAAGATTTCTGTCAAGATATGCAAAAGCTCCTTTGGAGTAAGGTTAACTCCGCCTTTGCCGTTCCCAAGCCCGGATGAAAAAGGAGGAGGGTTGGGCGACAGGACAGCAACCTGTTCGCGTAAAAATCCATTATGCTACAGATTCGATGGACTATATGGATACTGCTGAAAAGGGAAAATCGAAACCGAGCTTTGTGACGGGAGACCCGATATTGGACTCGGTTTTCTCTCCGAAGAACATCACGCGTATTGGTACCTGAAACATACGCACACGCTTTACAACTGGGCGTCCCGCAAAGAAATTCAATAGAAATTCTAGAAATAGAAAGAAATAGAATAGAAATTCTCCAGGAATTCGATATTTACGGCCTAAACATTCTCGGAATCAGTGAGATCCGAAGGACCGGAAGTATATGCTTGATTAGTGATGGCAAAACCATCCTGTTCTCTGTGCCAGAAAGGAGACATGAAAGTGAAGTCGCAATCGTCCTTAGCAATCGAGCTTCAAATTCTCTCGTTAGTTGGGGCCAGTAAACGACAGATTCATCACTGCGCGCTTTCGATCGAGGCATACCAGAGTCGCAATGATACAAGTGTATGCTCTAACGGAAGACGCAACCGACGACGAGAAGGACGATTTCTATGAACGGCTACAAGATGTCATTGAAGAAATGCCACGACGGGACCTCAAGTTTGTTCTAGGCGACTTCAACGCGCAAATGGTAGGCGATCGAAAAGGCATGGAAAAATCTATCGGAGCCTTCGCCGTCGTCGCATCGTCGGACCGCCTAAGCAACAACGGAGAAAGGCTCGTGTCATTCTCCGATTTCAACGATCTATATATGACGAATAAAATCTTCCTTCACCGAGGCATCCACAAGAAAACCTGGAGATCGCCTAACGGCATGACGGCAAACGAATTTGACTACATCTGCATCAGCCGCAAATGGAGGACTAGTCGTGGTGATCCAGTGCACTTCACCGAATTGTATCGGAGCTGACGAGAGCAAGGCTCTACACGTGTGTTCCTATAAAGGATAAAAGTGGCAGACTACTGGCCAGCGAAGCTGAACAAAAGGAAAGGTTGGTTGAACACTTCCGTGAAGTGTACAACCAGCTCCAGCCATCCGCAACACCTACGTTCGATGACTAAAACGCATTGGGAGAGCTAAACGACAACACCGGCTACATAACAGTAGAGAAAACAAAGATCTATACGATACGATACAAGGTCTCAAAAACGGAAAAACCCCTGGCCTCGGCGAAATTGCAGCGGAGATGTTGAAAGCTGGAGGCGCATCGGTAGCGGAACAATTGACGACACTCTTCAATAGCTCAACATAAAGTGCCAGAGGATTGGAAAAAGGCCTAGTAGTCAAACTGCCAAAAAAGGAAGCTTATCGGATTGCGGAAACTGAAGAGGTATCACCCTGCTATCAGTGCCAGGCAAAGCAACCTGCACCGTATTGTTGAGAAGGCTCCGAGATGCAATTGATGATCGACTGCGAGAGGAGCAATCTGGATTCAGAAACGGAAGATCGTGTTGCGACCAGATCTTTACGCTACGCAACATCATCGAGCAGTGCCTGGAATATCGCTACCCGCTCTACATAAACTTCGTCGATTTCAAGAAAGCATTTGACAGTGTCCACCGTGAATCACTATGGGAAATACTCAGTCTCTATGGAGTCCCTGCGACCTTCGTCAAGGTGTTTAGAAGTCTGTACCACATCTCCTCGTGTTTCGTGAAGACAACTCTCGGGAATACAAGATTCTTCGAGGTCACCACAGGAGTCAGGCAGGGATGTGTTCTCTCACCGGTGTTCTTCAACATCGCACTCGACTACGTACTGAGAAGAACGACAGCCGAAGTACAAGTGGGTATCCCTTGGTCTAGCGGTTGGCTTATGGACATGAACTTTGCCGACGACACTGCCATATTCGCTGAGGACAACGATACTCTTCAAAGAAGCACGGAATGCCTTAGCCAGAGAGCAAGCAAAATCGGCCTCCGAACTAGTCCCGAAAACTCAAAGGTCATGCACCTAGGAAATACGACCTCGAGAGACGGCATCTACCTAGTACCGGATCGCATGGAAGTAGTGGATAACTTCACCTACCTGGGGATGCTGAAGCTGACGTTCGATGCAGGATTGCGAAGGCGACAGCAGTGTTCCGGAGGCTTAAGCCACTGTGCACGTCGTCTTCTATTTCAAATAGCGTCAAGCTGCGTTTGTATTCTTTGATAGTCGTACCCACTGCAGTGTACGCTAGTGAAACATGAAAGATGTCAGCTAGCATCATCAGACGGATCAACGCGTTCCACTGCAGATGTCTGCGACAAATAATGAGGATACGCTGCACGGACCGTAGGCGAACGAAAAAGTACTACGACGCTACCGCTCGAGCAACCTCAACGAAACCGTTGTACAGTGCCGACTCCGACTGGCCGGACACATTCTTCGAATGCCGGCGCACCGCCTGCCAAGATCAGTCATGCAATGGACACTGCCGGGAAAGCGAACCAGAAACACGTTTATGAATGACTTGGAGGTTATGAATATTTCTAGGCAGGAGTGCGAAGAAGTAGCCCAAGACAGGCAGCGGTGGAAAGAGTTCGTCGCCCTATGGGCTCAGCAACACGGGAGGAACTAAGTGCTCTGTAATTAATACATAAGCTCCCTTGGAGTAGGGTTGAGGGAGTTTTCCGTTTTATCGTAAATCTGGCTTCTAATACGACGAGGAAGTTTGTTGATGAGAATGGCTCCCAAGGCGGTTTCTTTGGCCTCGTCTTCATATACGCATAATTGCCGAGTCAAAGCAAACATTTTGTTGCAGAGCGATTGGAGATCTTTTCCTTCTGGATCGCATAGCGGCAGGCTAGCGAGTTGGCTGAACAGTTTATGTCGAGTTGTTACCTTATCGTCTTAGCGATTCTTGAGAATGTCGAGCGCAGTGTGATAGTTCACAGCTGGGAGAGCTAGTCCTTGAATGGAATGCAGAGCCTTCCCTCGTAGACAGGATTTCAGCAGCGAGAACTTTGTAGTGTCATCAAGTTCCATCTTATTGCCGATCAGAGTAGAGTAACGCAAAAAAAAAACTCTGGGTATTCCAGCAAGTTCCCATCGAAAGTGGGAAGGTCAAGCCGGCTTAGGATGGAAGCCTCGACAAAACTCATCGTGGAAGTCGGGTCTCTCAGCAGTTGACTGGGTAAGGCTGATACTTCTTGGGCTCTGACTGGTTGTCGATTGTCGCTAAAGAGTGTGGACGATTGGATTGTGAGTGGGACTTGTAAGTGACGTTTGTTGAACTCCTTGGAAACGCATTTAAAGAGTTCATCTGTCGTCATCAAGGTACTCTTGGCTTTCTGAATTCTCTTGGTATAGTTGCCGTACTTCTTAAGATATTGATGGAAGGCCTACTGTTCTTCAGAATGTGATCTTTGTGCGTTAGACCACTTGACGTGGAGTTGATTCGACACTGGTGTAAGTCTCATGCAGGTGATCCTGAGCTTCGACAAGCTCTTATCTAAGGTCAATGAGTTCTTCGTTGCTGGACGGAGTAAATGTTGCGTCCATTTCTGGGAGGTGGTGGTCGAGAAGGATTTCCTTGATTGTCTCGCATTGACAGATGAGTTGTTTTTTCAAATCCCGATTTATTGTCGAATTTCTCCGCTGTCGAGCACGATTCTGTTGTTTGATGAAAACTGGCGTCGGTCTTTAAGTTGTCAGCCAAACCTGAGGTGTACTGCGGACGCAAAGAGATGGGGCGTTAGTTAACCACTAAACTGACTTAGTGAAGCGAAGGGAGTACTGTGGACGAAGTTTGGACGTAGATCGTCAAATAACAGCGACTCTGGTAGAACTGCGGGGTGCTAGACGAGGTGGATACGTGAGCCGTTGAGCGGCGAATCTGAGGTCGGCAGAGTGGAACGAATACTTTAAACAAGGAGGGTACGTGAGCCATTGAGCAGCGAATCTGTCTTCGGCAGGGTGGTGTGAATATTAAGGGTGAAGTGTGTATCTGGACCGTAGTGCAGCGAATCTGACGTCGATCGGCGTTACTGACTCCCGGATCCTGCCGTGGTCGCCATTTGTTGGAGAGGACGTCGGTTTGAAGAACACTTTATTAGCCGAACAAGAATGAACTTCATGGATGAGTTGTGGTGCTTATATACGGTGTTTACGCGCATATTTATGTCCGCGAAATGATAATGATATGTCGTAGTAGATCACCACTTGCATGTTTACCACAGTAGACTGTAATGCCAATGAAAGCTGAGTGTGATGAATTACTTCACCTATTTCTGCAGAACGCAGAAAAACTCGATCACACTCTGTTCATGGAAAGCTGATATGGTTTCTCACATTTGAGTTGCTTAAGCCCCTTCGCTGCGGCTCTAGCCTTACTGCGATTGGCGCGTTTTTGTTGACGCTTCAGTCGATTTTTGTTGATCCTCCCTCAACCACTTTCGAACAACCCTCCGATCCTCTAGGCGGATTACCTGCCTTGTGAGGATGAGTGCTTTCGAACTTGGGTGACGGAAGAACCTCAAACGGAGACCAACTGCTGAGCATATCAGCTATCTTCGAATAGAATTTGCGCATTCCGGCCTCGCAAATCCATGACTTGTCGTCGTCGACCATGCCAACTTCCAAGAACAGCGAGTCAGCTGGAATGACTCTCTGCGCTAACTGGTAGCTTGTCGACGATCTGTTCCGCGTGCTCGGGCTTGTATTCTAACTAACCATGCACGTGCGACCTTGCACGTACGGCCACTCTGTACCAGTGCGACTGCTCTCGCTCAATTGGTCCTGCCACCAAGTACAAACGGCAACCATTTCCGAGCCACGTGTCCACTGCAGCAACAAGCGGCAGCCAGCATCCTGTCTGCTTCGGCTCTAGCGACGGCATCAAGAAGACAACGTGGCCTAGCTCGTTCTTGGGCAGATGGACCTCGTTGAATTTCCTGTAATAGAAGGCGTTCACGTTCTTAACGGACCTGTGGAGGTGCTAGGGTCTCCTTAGGGTTTCTGACACTACGACCAGTGCCTTGTGGTGCTCCTTTATAATTTCCGTTTGCACCAGATTTCGTTTCGCGGTCTTTGTGATCATCCGTCCAATCTCGAAGATCTCAGTTATATCGTAGGACCATCCCTAGATTTGGTTGTGTATTATGATTGCTTCATGAGGCACAATCGAGGTCCAAATCGAGATGTGCAGACAGCGCGTTCTGAAATGAGATAAGCGAGTCTAACACTGCGCGGAGTCACCCTTCGGTGGAATGGATCACAAATTCATCTCACTTGGCCAGTGAGGGTTTCGATCCCATTCCAGATCGCCAACGCTCGTGCTGCTTCGAAAACGGCCTCCAATCTGTGGCCACTGGCTGGCTGCGGCACGTTGATTATTAGGTCCGAAACCGTCAGCGTCGATCACCATTGACATCTCGATGTGACATCTGCGGGGATGTACGGATGCCCTGATCGGAAAAGGCTGACTTTGACATCTGAACTGCGCGTATAGGAAGTGCATGACGTCCGTGACATCGAACTCTTTTTCACTCCTGGAAAGAGGAGTACTTACGGAACTCTACCAACAAGTATCTGGTTGCACTTTAGCATAGCCTTTCGCCTTGTCCGTGATTTCACTGGTTCGATAGAGATTTCAGTAGGACACTTTCTCAAAACATCCACGTAGCACCTATCTTCGTTATTACAGCGGAAGTGTCGCCTCTTTAGGTCACCCGGTTAGTAACGACCATCCCATTCAACTGTAAGCTTAGGATGATGCTTGCCCTTAGTTTTTCGGTTGGCAGCTTCACGAACACCTCATCGGTTACTAGCGGTAATGACTCTTCCCGAACCTTTGTTTCATCGTACACTTTCTTCATGTGCTCATGATATATTCGGGCGTGTTCGGCTGCTTCCTTCCTTATGATCTGAAGACCATGTAAAAGAACAGTTTTATAACCGTGGAAGTCTACGTCATAGGACTTGACCTCTTCCATGGGCACTATATCTTATTTCTCTGGGACTGCTTTTGGATGGTACCGCCAGTCAAACCAGAAGGCACTTGACCTTAGTTACTATACATTTTTCTACGGCTTTAATTCCTCGACATCTCACTGTCTACATTATTTCTTCGCTCAGCATTGCGCCTTCTAATGCGCTTCATTTCATTAGATAGCCAAAAGCAGTCCGATACAGTTACATTCTCCACCAGATATTAAAAAATTCTACGAACTAGGAAAAATTCATACTAGTAAACATTTCGTTTTCAAGATTATGTCGTGAAGGAGCTCCACCTGCAATGATATACTGTTATTCGACGTCATATCATCTAACCTGATAGAATGCGCTTCATCTATGAAAAGCTTCTGCTAGATGGTTTTTCGGAGTGTCGAAATTTTCCACCTACACCACATATCTTTGAATGGCTTACTGAGCCATGTGCTCTCCATGTACCTTAAACGCTACAGTCCATTCACTGAGTTCTGGAAAATGTTGACAGTTGATAAAATAACCTTAGAAACTCTGCACATTTCTGATGTGCCGATGATACTTCGTACAGGTACAATCCGAAGAGCTCTCAATTCGCTTCGTAGTTCGTTAGGCAAAAACAATATGCCTTTGATAGCTTTCCACCAACGCGTTATTCCCGGGTGACGTGTCGGACCTAAGCTTCTCATTTGGGGTTCGCACATAGACACGTGACAGAAACCGTGAATGTGCTGACGCAGCCTGAGAATGTTTATTCCTCTATTCCATGCTTGACCCAAATGAAACACACATCCCTCAACCTGGAGAACGAAATTACGATTGTGTTAGAATACCACTGAGAGCAGTGAGCACCTTAACGTTCGGAAATGATCCTCTTGCTGCGTTTATTGCAGCTTTCTCAAAATCCAATACAATGCGAAGACCTTCCCCTTCACCTCTACGGCCATTCTGCTCCAGAGTTTTCTTGAGGTGACCGAAGATTCGAGCATACACCATTTCAGTCTTTTGCGCTGTTACTGCGAAGAGTAACGGAATGTCCTCTGTCACAAACACTGTGAACACAATAGAGCTGAGAGTGCCGTTTTAGCTCTTTTGGTTGGGGAGTGTGAACACCGTCAGCAACGGTGGCCTGTATGCCCACATTGCATGCTTTCTGAAGAAGGTTTTATTTGCTACCGATGAGTCAAATATATGTTGAAAATAACATGCCTGAATCGTGTCCACTGAATAGTAAAGGTATAAGCAGAACGCGCTACCATCGGCTAGTTTCTGGAGTTCTTCAGGTATAAATCCCATACTGGCGCGTTTGTCCATATAGAAAGCCGGATTGCTAAAACGTATGCATTTTGATAGTTACATAATATTTACAATTAATTAAGAAATACCGTGAAAATTGCCGCTTCCTATCATCGTAGCCATAGGCAAAATACTCCTCTGACCCTTGGTCTTTCAGCGAATCGTCTGAATTTTCAGATTAGCGATGAATTACGAAACTGTTGATACTCTGTGTACAATTTGAGTTATCTTCATTGACTTCCTGCAATGTGTTCAGCCAGAGACGCTTCCCTGATTTGTTGGTGTAAAGGTCATCGCTTCTTATGCTTCCTAAGTCAACATTCAAAATATTGCGGAAGTTTTTTGAGAAATTTAACTGAAACCTGGTAGGCCATCCATGTGACAAGTTCCTGAGCATACGGGCGGGGTGAACAACGGTGACCAGTGGAACCTGGGTCACTCAAAACTCGTCACTTTTCACCTATTATGGAAATGTAGAGATGCACTATGAAAAAGCAGTGCAGTTCTTACTTTCACTGTAGTGTGGGCTCCTACAGCTTTACAGAAGCAGCAGCAGCATTACACATCTTCGCTCTTGTTTTTTTTTCTTTGGAAGGAGAACGCACACGCAATGGGGGTTTCTGAATGGAGTACTCCAGTAGCAATGTCTTTCTTTTTAATTTGAGCAAAGCATTACCTGGAATACAGTAAAGAAGTCTACTATAGAATTCGTATTTTGAGCATATTCTTTTCCCTTTATATTGTTGCGGAGAAGCTGCTGCGAAGACAGCACCAGCAGGTTGTGGGGCGGGTGTTGAATGGGCGAGATCTTCTAGAGGGAACTGCCCAAAGAATGATGCGGATGGTTCGGTGGGGAACATTGGGGAATAAACTGAAGTTCAGCAGTGGTTGAATAGTTGAGAGGTGCTCTGAAGAACGGTAGGGATAATCTACAAGGAAGGCCTTCGATTGAAGGAAAACAGCTGAGGGCTATGGGTTTGGTTAAAAGACCCTAAATCAGCGTCATCAAAAACGTAACACATATATCATGAATAGCATTATTGTTGACATTATTATGTAATATTACCTTGGATATTCATTTGCGAGTGATGAGATCCGATGGCATACTAGCTCTCTAGAGAACTGTTGGTATAGTCAATGTTGAATGTGTTCATTACACAACATTAGTAAGATTAGAATAAATTCCACTACCACATCCCTTTTATAACTTATTTCTTGCTCCTTCCAGAAACCTTCGTTTTGGCTTCTAGCGGGAATTTGACCTGCAGGCAATGTACTTGCATGACCAAGGTCATCACCAATTAACGAGCTAGGAAACATTCATGAAATGTTTTAAGAAAACTAGAGTACATAAGTGTTTCTAGGAGGTCTACCACCTATCAAATCGAACACCATGCAATTTCAAACTGGAACACTCTGTGCACTGAGGGATCATAATGTCGTTTTCAGAAAGGTTGAGCATTTTGTGTTCTCTTAGAAGGTTTATCGTCTATCTAATTAGATTCATCGCGCAATTTCAGCCTGAAAGAACGCTTCGCAATTAATTCTGATATAAATAAAAACTGATATTTAAGGAAAATAAACAACGCCTAAGAAGTTGTCTTAAGGTTTATTTAGGCAGGATAATTTCTAGCTTTTTCGAAAGAGGCCGAAATTCCTATGTAAGAGATGGTAAATTTCATATCAGTAGCCTGGACGCACGCTTCGTAGCTAATTATGATAAATAAAAACTGATATTTAACGAAAGTTACAGCGCCTGAAAAGAATCTTTGTAAGGGTTATTGAGATTATTGAGGTAGGGTTCACATCAATCCAAATCCGAATTTCTGGACTGCCGCTGCAAGCCGTCTAAGCCTCATAGCTCTCTACTGTGGTCACACTAAATCTGGTCGATCTGCGAACTCGCGTGTTCTGCCAGGTCAGCCCAGGCCGCCTCCGCGGAGAGGGCTGTCTGGGCTCAGCGCTAAGTGGCCGGTGTCACCGCGCGTGTCGACGGTAATTGGCTTCGCAGGCACTGTCCCGCGTCTTTGCCCGCGCTGCTTTCAGGCAGAATGTCCCCTTCCCGGATCACCTACCCTGGAAAGATAGAGCGCTTGCTTAGCCTGATTGTGAAACCCGAACCATGAACGTGGAATCAAATGCGTGGATGCCCCGTGTTTTTGGTTGACAACCAGAGACAACCAAAAACACGAAGCATATCTTGATGCAATAAACAGCGCAGACATGGGCTTGCCAGCAACATGCAAAAATGGGATGGCGATACAAGCTTCTGCGAATGGATTCCGAGACTACAATCAAGTCGCAAGCTGGTAAGATATTGCGATTGCCACAATTTTGAAAACTCAAGTTCCACACCTCTTTGAAGAAAGTCTATCGGGCGTAATATGGGCTTAAAATCATTACCGTTGTTAATATACGTCAGTGGTCGATTATAATTATTGACTTTGTTTCGAATATTATTGTTGAAACTTCTTCCATTACTGATACTGAGTTTCCAATAGTCTTAAACAGAGAGTGTTTGACGGGCTTGATGAGCCTTTCATAAAACCCATCCTGCCAGGGAACGTATGCTGTTAGTGCGTCCATTCGATTCCTCTGCTACTCTCTTTTGCAATTGCTGTATTGTATTATATATATATATATATATATAATACAATACAGCAATTGCAAAAGAGAGTAGCAGAGGAATCAATTGCATTATCATCCGTGCGGTCGTCGTGTGCGGTCGGTGCCACCTATTCTCTGCTATTGATCTATTTCCTGATCCGGCGTTCAACGATGGCTTCTCTTACTTCGACGGACTCATCGCTCATGGCTGCGAAAAGCAGTAGGAATGGAGATGGAACCGAGTTCGATGCAACTTCTTCGGCAGAGATCGCTTCTGCCCTCGAGCAGCTGCGAGCGGACAAGAAAACTCCTGCGTTCTTAAAGAAATTGGTCAGTCACATTTTCCATGTGCAAGATCATCTCTCGTCTTTAGTGACTAAAAACGTGGAGCTGCATGAGGAAAACTCTCGACTTCGAGCTGAAAACGCGGCCCTCAAGCAGGCTCTCGCTGATTCCAAGACGGTCGCTGCCCAATCCTCTGTTCCGCCTTCACCTACCGAAGATAGGTTCGAGGAGAAAGAACGACTCCGATCAATAGTCATAAGTGGCATATCCGAGTCCAGCGCCTCATCATCTGTCGCCAGAGCTCTTCATGATGTGGACGTCGTGAAACAAATATTCGATCATCTAGAGATGGAATGTGTGCCACAAGTTGTGTATAGGCTAGGTAAGCCTTCTGAAGGCAGACCTCGCCTTTTAAAAGTTGTTTTGCCGAGCACATATTTCCAGAAGTTATCACTCAGGAGAGCTTCTAGGCTCCGATCCTTTTCCTGTCGAGGGGTGTATATACGCCCTTCACTTTCCAAACAGGAAAGAGATCGGATCAGAGAGGCTAAACTTGCAACTAATAGGTCTGCAATAGATAGTAACCCCTCTCATCAACTAAGCCAATCTTCTGCGGTAAACTAACGAGTCTTCCTCGGGTATCTGCAACGAACCTTAAGTGTTATTATTCTAACATTAGATCTCTTCAGAAAAATATTTCATATTTGATGTTTGCTGCTACATGTTTCGATTATGACGTTATAATGCTAACCGAAACTTGGCTAAGTGAGATAAATGACCTAGAACCTATTCTTGGGCAGATGAGAAAATCCTATCACTTTGTGAGATGTGACAGAGCTCAAAAAAGGGGTGGTGGTGTTGTTATTCTTATTAAGCGTTCCATAGCATTTGAGGTTGTCTGGTGCGAATCTATCAAATGCCTTTGAAATAGTGTGCTGTGATCTAAAGCTACTCCATACCACTATTAGAATGATTGTGGTCTACAGGACGCCTAGTTGCACCACCAATGGGACGATCCAGCTTACCAAGGTTTTGAGTGATCTAGCCACGTTTGAAGGGCCATGCGTTATTAACGGCGACTTCAACTTTCCTGACATTGACTGGAAAAAGTTCCTCTGCACGCCTCTTCTTATGCATCGCAAGTGTTCCTAAATTTTTGCAACTCTAGCAAGCTTGTTCAAAAAGTTCTTAAACCAACTCGTGGTAATCATATACTTGATCTCGTTCTATGCAACGACACGAAACTAATACGAGATTTACTTGGATGGCACCAACTGGTCAAGTGATCACTATAGCCTCTCTTACAATGTGAAAGCCTTCATGGATCCCCTGTACTTTCGCCTCCGGAGGTCCTTTCACAAAGCGCCATATGAAGACATTTGCCGATTTTTATGCTCCTTTGATTGGAGATATATTTTGGAAGCTCTACCTGATGTCAACGACAAGTATGAGTTTTTCCTATCAGTTTTGCATGCATCCATTCGGGAGTATGTCCCCCTTGAAAGACAACCCCTGAATGGAGGCAACGTTCCACCGCATCTGTCTAAGCTTTTTGAGCTCAAAGAAAAAGCCTGGCTGGACTCTCAAAGCAATCCATGTCTTCAGACCTGCGAACGTTTCAAGTTTATTAAAAATAAATTTGACCGTCTTCTCAGAAAATACAACAGTTACGTTGAACGGAAACTCTTGGACAATCCAAAAAAATGCTCGCTATATAAATTGCTGAATTCTAGGCTGAGGAAGTCAACTAAGATCCCGACGTTAGTAGATGACGAAGGGAACTCAGCTGTCACTGATTTTGAAAAAGCTTCTATGCTAGCCCTATATTTCAAAAAGTCGTACGCCGTTGATTCAGATAATAAAACATGGGTAGAGTCAGACTTTTCCACTCAAAGTGCCACATCTGATAGCTTAGTTTGGTTTTACAAAGAAGATATTTTCAAGCATCTAAATGACCTACCGTTATCGTACACTACTACTCCTGACGATATACCTGCTTACTTCATTAAGAAGGTTGCTGTAGCTTTAGTTGCTCCTCTTGAACATATCTTCAATTTTAGTTATATGCATAGTGCAATACCAAATCGGTGGAAGCATGCATTCGTTACACCTATCCCCAAAAAATCGCCACATGATAAAGTATCAAACTATCGTCCTATTAGTATTACATCAATCTTTTCAAGAATTTTCGAGAAAATTTTGAAAGTGGCTCTTGTGAAACATATTGAAGCACATGAGGTAATACCAAAAAGTCAATATGGCTTCAGTGTTGGAAGATCAACTGAGACCTTGATGCTATCTACTTTGAATGATTGGACCAAGGCATTGGATGAAAACAATGACGTTGACGTAGTCTTTTTTGACTTCAGCAAGGCTTTCGATAAGGTTCCCTTCAAAGAACTTATTCTCAAACTGCAAATTGTTGGTATTCATCATAGAATTGTTAAGTGGGTGAAGAATTTTATCACAATAGATCCTTCCAAGTGAAGGTTAATGGAAAATTTTCTCCGTCTTACACAATTACGAGTGGTGTTCCACAGGGAGGTGTACTGTCACCTATTCTCTTCATCATTTACACATCTGATTTACCTGACTTGATTGAACGACATGGCGTTAAGTGCAAAATGTTTGCTGACGATATAAAAATATACAGGAATATTACGTGTGCAGAGGACCATTTTGCCCTTCAATGTGCAGTTTCAGAGGTTGCCGATTGGTCGGACAGGTGGAAATTACCTATCTCAGCACCAAAGACTAGAGTTTTTCATCTCGGCAATTCAAATTCGGCTAGGCGCATTTATAACCTTGGCAGTAGCAAACTACTTAGTGAAGAAAGTCTGCGAGATCTCGGCTTTATCTTGGATAAAAAACTTACTTTTTCAGAACATTGTGAAATGATTGCAAAAAAAGCTGAAAGAATAACTCATAATATATTTAGAGCTCTATCTACGAATTCAGCAGCTCACTTGCTTCTTGCATACAAATCGTATGTTCGTCCAATATTGGAGTACGGCACCACTGTGTTTAGTCCTCACCGTAAATGCTGCATACAGAGACTTGAATCAGTGCAGAACGGCTACACTAGAAAGCTATGGTTACGTTTAAATGGCTATGACTACACCACCGTTCCATCAGCGCATGATCGTAATATAATATTCAAGCTGGAATCGCTTGCTATCCGTAGGAAGCGAAACGATCTAATTATGATTTTCAAGATGATGACTGGAAAGGTTGCACTTCCACTTACTGATCTTTACACAGTCCATCATTCTACCACTAGGGGTTGTAGATCTAAAATTCATTATCCTGTGGCCAAAAGTTGTGTTCGCGCATCCTTCTTTACTCAAAGGGCCGGCTCTGAATTCTTATTGTTTTCCAAAAATCATGCTTTGCCATCTTCGTTAAACCAATATAAGTGGCTCGTTGACAGTTATCTCAAGACTCGATAGATTGCCCTTTCTTCTATGTTTGCGTTTATTATCACTGTGTTTTACCGCTAATTGTTTCTTTTGTTGCGTGTTGTGATACACGTATAAATAAATAAATAAATATATATATATATATTGCTTATATGTTGCCTGCCTTAACTGCTTTACCTAGTGTGAAGGGGGAGCATTATCGCTTACAATTTACCGCGGATCACCTTCTTCGATCAAAGAAGCGACGCAGCATTTGCAGAACCGCTACTTCCATCACAATGTCCAGGTGAGCCAATCGGTTGCCATACAGGTGATTATTGTTCCGAAACGCTTTCCTTAATTGCCGTTCCTGAAAGAGGACCAAAATCCAGCCCCACATTTCTGTAGAGACCTGGACGAAATACTCGATCTATACGCAATCTTCTTGAAATGGATATTGATACGGCATATTATTGAGTTTCTGGCACAGGACACATCTGCATACGATTTGCAGCACTTGAGATCGGAGTTGCGGTATCCAGTACTCCTGTCGTACTATTGCCATCGTATGGCTGACACGTGGGTGAATTTTGCGGTGAAATTGCTGAATGACTATTTCTGCCAATGTGGCCTCTTGTAGAACAAGTATAGGTTACTTCGCATTGTTCGATAGTTGGTATAAGCCCGAACGTTCGTGACATCGTGAAATTGAGAAAAAACACGGATGCTAGGATTCTTAAGGGATTTTAGAACAGTAAAGTTTATTCTTGTCCTCTGATGATGTGCAATGAGGATTTTTCCCGGCAGCTTAATTTCGCGTCCCGTAAGGAACTTGGATTATATCAGCAATTCGCAAGATTTCGTTCTCGCAATTGAGTAGGGCAGCCGTAACCTTTAAATTATAGAGCGTACTCAAAGATTTACCCCGCTTTGAATGTTGGTCTAGTCAACCAGCAATGTTTCGACGTTCTTCTAGTGAAAAGGCTCCCGTGTCGCTGTCGGCTGGTTATTTTCTGAGGAAACATAACCAAACATGGCAAAGTATTGTTGACTTTCAATGTGAGCAGATATTTTGTTTGGTCCTGCCACGCCCATTTTCGGACGAGATTGTTTAACACAACTGCTTACGAGTTCCAAGTCAGAAAACACATATACTCCTTGGATATTGAGAACCCTTGCAACTGCTCTAGCGCGGCGTTGGTGAAGCGCTTCGTTGGAGTCATTGGGGTTAATTCTTTTTCCACGCATCGAAACCAACTTGGATTTCGCACTCGGCAGACTTACTGAGGAACAACGCTGTATAAATAAATACGTGCATGCTGTGAATCCGGTATTGCTATCGTCTGCAGGGGTGATTAAAAGAACTTCCTCCTTTTCTGACACAGGAAAGCAGGGAAAACTTTTTTATAAGCCGTAGATTCCACTTCGAATTTGCATCTATTCCTGAGCCATCTAGAATGGATACAAATTCAAAGAAATTTCCAGGCCGATGCACCAAATTTATGGGAAGGCTCGCCCTTCAGAAGGGATACAGCACGTTATTACGAAGTATTTCCTTTCGTGGGTATTGCGGCTACTCCATGATATTGCCCTTATTGAGATATTGCTCAATAAAATACTCAAAGATATCTCTATAACAAAATATTTATTGTGGAGATGGAAGCAGGCTGTAGAACGGACGGTGACGACTGCTGTAGCTAAGAAGATATTGTAGAGGTTCGAGGTAGCTCCAGAAGATGTTGTAGAGGAGGATCGTTTCTCCGATGACTCGACCGTACCTTGGGTTAGCTTTTACACCGCTGCTTCCCGTCGGAATGAAAACATCGTATACATATATTCTCATATAAAAATGGAAACTTTTCTGCGGAGAAATTGCTCAGATCAGTCAGCTGAAATCAAAAATCGTACTAAGTCTAATAAATGAACGTATAGAAGACTTTTCCACCGTAATATTCTGTGCTCCTTGTTACCGCCGTTATGCGCCCTGGCTTCTCTGTTGTTTGTTGCATTGTCTCCATTGTTATAACTACTAGAGTAATCGTGGAATCGAGACCGCTCTGGTGTGACGCTACCTTCGTCCACCGGCAGCTGTTTAATCAGGTCTGTAGAAACTGCGGGCTCTCTTTCACGTTCCTCATAATTCCTCCCATTTCTTTTTTCTTGATAATCTAGTGATCCTCTTTTCCAACCGACTTTCTCTTTCCTGCATTTCTTACCATGTGAGACCCAAAAAAACTTGGATTGCTCGATGGTTAAAGCCAGCTGCTTAACGGAGTCATATGAGGTAAATTGGCGTGTCGACAAAAAAAGACGTTTAAAGCTCTTGATTCCTACCCCAACGGGTTTATATACACCACATGCTTATTATTGTCTTCCATCCCTTAAGCAGCCCGTTATCCCTCATTTCCTACTACCGCTGTCATGTACCCTCTTAAATTCCCTCCGGTGAGAATCTGTTACTCTCCACGGGCGGATGTCTCTTCCGACATTTCTACTGTTTCCTCGAACATGACACAGCATTTTACACATTTTTATTAATACTCTTATTTTTCTGGCGCTTTCTCAGTGCTCGTCGCTTCGCCTCACTTCTCACTCGGGACTCTTCCTTCGAATGGCTTTCGTGGTGGGCTCGGAAGACTGCGGCTTCTTGTCCTCGACCTTGATCTGGTCCTCGACGGCGAACGCAAACGGCTTTGAAGGCCTCGACCGTTTCCGCCAACCGGTTCAAGACCCTACTCTTGACCCGCTGTCTGCGGCTCAGGGTGGCTCTCACCTGCTGTCCCAGCCTGGACACTTTCGACAATGCCGAAGGTATCACCATCCAGTGTGGCCCCCGTTGTGATCATTTGGGCCATTGTCGCTGGCGCCGTCGATTGTTGAAGGATGCACACCGAAGGCGGACTCACCACTTGCAGTGAAAACCCACTTCTCTCTAGTCCGACAGTCGGTTGGAATGACCACATAAATGAACCCTGCTCTTTTCCACGTTCGTCAGTGTTATCACTGATAACACGTTAATTCGTTGCACACGTAAACGCCTCTACCACGTATACTCGCGCATCCGCTGTTTTTTTTACTTCCTCTGTGATCTTTTCACCACCTGATGCGAGTTAATTCGCTGGGATGATCTCACCCCCTCAGCATCTATCCTCCATTCTCTTGCAATGTCTCCTGGCTTTCCTTCTTTCGGAACGCATGATCTTCTATTGGTTAAGTGATAAATTTTGCAACAACATTTATTTCCAAGCAAAAAATAGAACTACAAACAAACGAAATAAAGTTGATTTAAACAAACTCTTCTTGCTTCTTCCTCACCTTGCCATTCCAACTTGTGCAAGGCCCTCCTAGAGATGGGGGCATTTGCTCCCACTCTTTCATAGGCCTCCGCTTGTTCCAAGGCTTCTTTAGACGTCAGGTCTTCTTTCTCCAAAGGTCGCTTCCAAGTTTCCACTATCGCCAATCCTCCAATGAAAACCCTCGTTACCACGGCGTCCTGACGATTTTTTTTATAAAATCGAAAATGCAGCTATTTGCAGCCTTCTGCACTTCTGCATAGTATTCATGCAGAGCTTGAATTGGTTTCTGCGTCTTGGACATAAGTCCAAAACGTTCTGCCAGAACTAGTTTTTTAGGCTGAAAGTGTTTCTCCATCGCGGCTCGTCGAGTTTCACCTCTTCGAGCTCTCAACCCTGGAGGAGGGACTCTAATAACTCATAGTTGGACCAATTGGACCACCCCCCCCCCTATTTTCTGTAGAAATACTAGGCGCTGGTTCTTTTCTTCGACTACTCTTCTCAACGTCAAAAAGTTTGAAAAGAAAAGAGTTTCCAGCACGTCCTCCACAACGTGCCCGGTACATGCGGACCGGACGTGCAGCCTCGGTACGGTTCCTGACCTCCGTCCGCCGCCGTCAGCAACGGGGGTGGAAATCTTCTGCACCCTTATTCGCAGCCTCCGCTTGACCTTGCTTGTCAGTCGTCGTCGACATCTTATTCTTCTTTCTTATTTTCTTCTGCTTCTAGTCGTATTGGTGCTGCCGGTACTTCTTCTTTACGAGCCCCTGCAGAGTGCGTCCTGATCGCCAGTTGCGAAGAGAACGACTATCGGATGAACACCTTTGTTCATGAGGAGTTATATCTGAACCATTATCACTATCGTCTTCCCTCTCCTATATCACCTCTATCCTGCTGCGCCCCTCTACACTTGTATGTTTGTATGTTCATAAAACCTACCTATCCTTGCGGAATGTAGCAATAAAATGAGAAAAACTACGTGGGTTGAAGCATATCACTATCATTACCATTATCAGTCACAATATAATGTTGCACCCACCACCCCTCTCTCATACGGAGTCTGCTCGTCCTTTCTAGAAAAACACGCCACGGTTCTAGAAGAACACGCCTCTTCAGTGTACTTCGCCCCTCCTATCATAACTACTTCGCACGACCACGATGTTAATGGAAGCTCGCAACAAGTGTGGTCGCTATGTGACACGGTATTCGAACCTTTCCACTCACATTTCTCACCTTTCCTCACTCTATTACTCACTGACGGCTTGCTATACGTCCCTTCTTCTGCGCTAGCCTTCCATTTAACCAAGTGGCCTCCTAGCGTCTTACTTTGCCCTTATGGTGACTCCTCCGACGGTGGACTTGATTCTTCGTTTCGCTCCGAACTGAATGGGGCCAGATTCATCAACCGCTTACCGGCCGGTAACGGTATATCGCTTATCTACCGGTATCTTTGTGTTTCTCTGTATCGCTTACTACAGTTAGGCTGTCTCAAGACAAAAGCGGGGTATGAATAAGACAAATGCAGAGTATGAGTATTCCTACCGAAACAAGACCTTATATACCCCCATGTTACAATGTCTTTCTTATCCCCTATCACTTATATAGTAGAATAATATTATATTCTCATTCTCCGGCTCATCCTTTTCGCCTCCTAACATTTCCCCTAGTGACCGTCCGTCACTACTTCGGGTTGGGTGCATATACAGCCTCTCAACTTATTCTGACATAACAAAAGACGTCTTTTTTCCACATTTATTATGTAACTTTATCCACAATCACTGTTCGCATTCGATATCACGGCCCAGCGGGCTTCAGCCTTCACTTCTGCTTCGCCTCCCACTGGGGTCCTCTGTCGGCTGCGGCTCCTTTATCGGCTGGCTCGATGACGACGGCTTCGACTTCCTCGACGTTGGAGGGCCCAAACCGTCTGCTGGAGGCGGCTCAGGGTCCTCCGCTGGGCCCGCCCGCCTCCCTGGGCAGCGGTCAGAATCCAACGATCCTGGCGGGGCCTCCGCTGGGCCCGCCCGCCTCGCTGGGCGGCGGCCAGCAGCCAACGATCCTGGCAGGCCCTCCGACGCCTCCTCACGGCCATGACGACGGGAAACGGCTCGGCAGGCGGCACAGCGACGAGGATTTGGGGCGGCTTGAAGAGCTAGTGCCGGAGGAGCTATCGGCTGGTACTCACACAATTGAACCCTACTCTCCCTCCGCGCATTAAATATCCTTCCGGCACTACCTTCCCTTCTTTTCTCTGATAGCCTAGCTATCACATTAACTCGGTTAACTCGTTTACGCTTTTCCTCCAGCATATACTCCCCATGCGATCGGTCTGCTTTCTCTTCCTTTGCGACCTACGCAGAATCGGGGGGTGATTTCCCCTGTTAGCACCTCTGTCCTCCGGTCCGCACGTCCCAGGTACTGTTCGTTCCTCTTACCTTTGCCACAGCCCTTCATCCGATCCACACGTATTTTCCTCGCACCCAGCCCATAATCTATTTCATAGGTATTTGCACCTAATCGTCTTAACACTATATCCGGGATCCATTTATCTCCCTCATTACTGTAGTTCCTAATGAACACTTCTTGTCCTACAGTAAATTCGCTGCTCCTTTTCCCCTCATCGTATCTTTTTCATGCCTTCCCTCTACTGTTGAAAGGTATGGTCCCAGTCTCGGACCTTACTATATCTAACGTGGTCCGGAGATGCCAACCCATCAGCAACTCGGCTGGCGCTTTACTCGTGGCTGGATGCGGTGTCACTCTGTATTCAAACAGAAAATCTGCCAACGCACCTTCTTCCATCTTCCCAGATTGAAGACATTTGTAATGCCCGTTCTTGAACGTTTGTACAAAATATTCCGCTTCACCATTTGAACTTGGGTAATATGGGGTGTGAATATTTGTTCTATTCCTCTTTAATTACAATAATCGCGAAATTCTACGGAGGTAAACGGCGGACCTTTGTCCGACACCATCTGCTCTGGCAACCCGTTCCTACTACATATCGCCCTCATTTTCCTTATTGTCTTTTCGGCTGTGGTCATGCCCATTCTCACAACTTCAGGCCACTTTGATTTAGCATGCACTTACCACAAAGCATTTTGTTCCTTCCTTTGTTTTGCAAAAATCTATGTGTAGCCTCTGCCATTCATTTTCGGTTCCTCCCACGGATGCAAAGGCGTTTTTACTGGATCTTTACTCATCGCCGCACATGTGCTACACCTCTAGGCCATCTTCCTGATAGCCTTATCTATGCCGAGGAACCAATCTTTGTCCTCGCCGGGCCAACCATTCTATATCTCCCGCTAATGGCTATTGTGCACATCCTCAGCACAGACTTCTGAAACTTCTTTGGTATCACCACTCTGTTTTCCCATAACAAGCATCCCTTGTGGAGCGACAACATCGCTCTCTTCAACCAGTACTTTTTAATAGCCTCATCTCTTAGTTTAGACTGCCAGCCTTTTTCCACATACTGGAGCACCTTTTTAAGAACCTCGTCTTCTTTTGTTGCCCGCGAGACTTCTTTTTCTGTCACCGGCAACCTTGCAGTGGCTTCATCCGACATTGCTTGTACTTCTACTCATTTATTACCGTTTCCGCACTTGACAATTCTCTCGAATCAGGCAGTCGGGATAATCCATCAACATTCCTAAATTCTTCAGTTTTGCTATACTATATGTCAAACGAGTATAGCGCAAGCCTCAGCCCCATCTATGCAGCCGTTTCGCTGCTATGACAGGCGAACCATGTTGTTGTCAA
>OX377202.1:76463036-76663145 GCA_947396885.1 Heligmosomoides polygyrus polygyrus | reverse complement strand
GACGTATTCGCGATATCGTCCAACTTTCCACCAATCAGTGTGGCTTCGTAGCGGGCAGTGGCACCATCGATGCCATACATGCTGCTCGTCTTCTGGTAGAGAGACATCGCGAAAAGCAGAAACCGCTGCACATAGCTTTTCTCGACTTAGAGAAAGCATTTGATCGTGTACCGCGTGAGGTTATATGGTACGCCTTACGACAACACGGTGTTCCCGAAGAGCTTATTGAGTGGGTACGCATACTTTACTCTGGTCCAAAGAGTAGTGTGCGAGCGCCAGCCGGCACATCGGCGGAGTTTCCTATCTCCGTTGGTGTTCACCAGGGCTCTGCGCTTTCCCCGCTCCTATTCATTGTCGTAATGGATGCCATTTCGAGAGACCTTTAGAAGCCTGCCCCCTGGACGCTGCTGTATGCAGATGACGTAATGCTTGCAAGCGAAGAGAAGAGCGAACTCGAGCGACAAGCGCAAGCTTGGTACGACCGCTTGGCGATGTTCGGGCTCAAGCTAAACGTCAAAAATCGGAGTACTTGACGACAGACGTAAACGAAGCCGGGTCCATTGAGATCAATGGCACTGCGCTAGAACGAACGACAAACTTCAAGTACCTTGGATCTGCAATTGCGTCTGATGGTAGTCTGACGTTCGAGGTGAACTCGCGCGTGAGCGCAGCGTGGTCCAAATGGCGCTCGATGACAGGCGTTTTATGCGACAGGAAGATACCGGAACGCCTTAAATCGAAGATCTATAGAACCATCGTCCGACCAGTAGCGATGTATGGAGCTGGGTGCTGGCCTGCAACCAGGGAGGTTGAGACTCGCCTCAGCGTAATGGAAACGAAAATGCTTCGATGTACGGCTGGCGTTACGCGTCTGGACCGTATTCGCAACGATGAAATACGCCAGAGGTTTGGTGTCGCTCCAATTGCTGACAAGTTACGTGAAGCTCGCCTTCGGTGGTATGGCCACGTTCTTCGAGCTAGTGGTGACACTGTTAGGAAGATTGGCCTTAACATAGATGTGCCCGGAAAACGGCCTAAAGGGCGGCCGAAGCAGCGATGGCTTGATACGTTGCATGTGGACCTAAAGGTTGCTAGTATCCATCCCGATCAAGCATTTGATCGCGTAAAGTGGCGTCACCACACCGGAATAGCGGACCCCGCCTCGAAGCGGGACAAACGCTGAAGAAGAAGAAGAAGAAGATTCCCTAAGGCGTGTTTGATCGCCATGCTACCTCTTTGAAAATACAGGGATATACAATGAAAATAAAAATATACAATGAAAATACAGGGACGCAGGACAATTGCTATAAAAACCGACAACAATCCATCCTCGAAGTACTGGATACTCCTCACTTGCCTGAACATAAGAGCGATATATGTCGACCTCGTACTCAACATGACAGCATTACATTTTTTTCGATTTTTCGCCACTACAGCATGCCCAAAATGGATATTGTGCGATAACTCCAAGACATTTAAGTCAACTGCTGACATTCAAACATCCCTCACATAAGAGGTACCGAAGCCAGACATCATCGACTACTGCGCCCGAGGCCGAGTCAACTTCAAGTTCATCCCCAGCTTCAGAACGTGGCAAGGTGGACAAAAAAAATGGTACACTTATTCAAGATTTCCTTTAAGCACGCACTGAACAATAGCCTACTGCGGATAGAAGAACTCCAAACTATTGCAAATAATACGGAAGCCATGTGAGTTCTAGACCGCTAACGTACGTGGCAGAGTAGAATTTTATCCCATCACTTCGGCCTGTAGACTTTCTGCGACCATGGACAGTCCTGTCCTCGCCAAAATTAGAGGAAAGCGAATGGAAACCAAAGACGACTACAAAAGACCAGCTAATATACGAATGGAATGACACAAACACTGCGCTCAATAAATTCTGGAACCGACGGTCTTCAGAATACCTTACAACTCTGAGGGAACAATACGGCACGAACCATCCACATCCACGATGTACCAACGGGTTCCACGCCAAGAAAAGACGATATCGTTCTTATCCAAGACAAAAACTTCGAACGAGGACAATAGCAAATCGGACAAATTTGTCATCATCGGACGACTACGTTCGTTCTGCAGACGTGAGACTACCGTCCAGGAAGATCAAACACGACCCATAAACTTGCTTTGCACATTCGAAGTCGACAACGTGAGCAAAGGAGACGAATCATCGAACGGTACCTCACCAACACCAACACCACGTAATCATGGACACCCTATGATGGCAAGATTGAAAACGCACGAGTACGCTACCGATGGCCTCCAACTGAATGAAGACCGAGTCTACAATAATTGATTCTGACGGTAAAACGAATGTATCGGGTAACAGGTACTCAATTATCCTGCACCCCTTCTCCGTCGGGAGTTTTCTTCATTCTGCAGATATAAGTAAAGTAATTCATCACATTCAGCTTTCATTGGCATTACAGTCTACTGCGGCAAACATACATAAACACCTCGACTCATTCTACAACGAGATATCATTATCATTTTGCGGACATCAATTTGCTCGCGCAAACACTGTACATAAACACCTCGAGTCATTCATGAAGATCATTCTTGTTCGGCTAATAAAGTGTTCTTCAAATCGACGTCCTCTCCAACAAACGAGTGGAGCGATCATTTGTTAGGAAGGCATGTGCATGGTGCCGCTAGTGCATCTCCTCGTGCCAGGGAGAGAAAACTCACTGTTTAAATGTCCCGGTTCTCTGTAAGGACCCTCCTCGAGATGAGACAAGAATGCACTTACTGCCTGCGAATCAAGCGGCTTGGTTTGGGAGTCTTGGCCTAAATTTGGCAGCCTTGCAGATTTCGTCACCCAAGGGGCCCGCTCGCACGCATTCCCTTGGCTCTATGGACTTTTTGCACATCTCCAGGTGCCGTCTACCTAGCGAAGATCGAAGCCTCGTCCTCTCTCTACTCCGATACCAATTATTCATTGTCTCTGTTTCGGAATTAGTTGATTTCCTATCTTTATTTAAATTTGAATATTTTACGTTACAGATAAATAGCTTAGTTTACAGAAGTCTCACGTGTTCATGAGAAAAAAGGTTGAAACCGTCATACCAAACGTCTCTCATAAAACAACTGTTGCTATGTTTTAAACCGAAAAGTTAAGCTAGCCTTTCCCTGGGTTCAAGAAAAATACATTTTTGATGACATCATTCATGGCAAGAAATGCTCAGTGACACCTAACTAACCCTCGATATACTTCATTTGGAAGGTTGCACATGTTATTGGCAAACCTTTGGCCTGCCTACATTAGGAGTCAATCCTTAATGGTGCACGTTCGGTGGAAGCATTCGTTTATTCAAAAAAGAGCCTGTAAGCGATCCAAATAACTGCAGACCGGTCAATGTTACGTCATATTTTTGCAGTCTTCGAAACAATTATTAAGAGGTTCATCTTGAGCACTTGGAGAAAAATTAAATTATTCCTGAATCTCAGCACGGCGTTGTGTCAGGGAAATCAGTGGAAACTAATTTAATTGAGTGCCTTAATGACTGGACAAACCAACTAGATAATAAAAATGTTGCGATATTATTTTAAAAATAATATTTATAATTTATTTATTTACTTATTTTGAAATGATGTATATATTTATTTATCATTTCTGTTTTTCTAAAGCGTTTGATCGGATCAGTCTTGTAAAATTGACCCACAGAATTAAACCAGTGGGTTTTCAGCCTTCCTTGAAAAGTGGCTCTGTGAGTACGTCACTGACAGAACGTTCCAGGTAAAAGTCTAAAATGTTCTGTCTACATCTAGGAAAGTTATTAGCGGAGCCCCTCAAAAGGCAGTCCTCCCGCCTAATTTGCCCTACATTTACACATCTTATCTCCCACTATTGTTTAAGGAATACTAGGACCCGTTGTATCCAGTTCGCTGATGCCCACAAGATTTATGTGAGTTTTGGAAAAGTTATCCTCCACACCTGCAAAAGGGAATTTACAGGGTGCGCCATAAATATGGTCACTTTTTCGCGCGTCATTTTTTGGATTTGTTTGTGAACGTTTTTATGTTTCCATTGCTTCTTCGGATTCTACGTGTCATCTTAGCCGTATATAGTGTTTTTTGCATCTCCACACTGCTTCTATCAGAAATGGTAAAGTCTTGTTGTCAAAGAGGCGCAATCTTGGATCTGAGAAGGGCAGAACCTTCTGTTCTTAACATCCCTCGCCTGCTGAAGGCGCACAAGACGACAGTCTATCGCTGTGTGGAACGTAACTATCTCGTTGATCGTTCCCGACCTGGCTGCCAAGTATCCGTAGCTACGAGCAGCCTTCGAAAAATTGTGAAAGAACAAGTCAAGTGGAATGCAGGCCGCAGCATGAAAAAGATGGCATCCGAGTTCAACGTATCGGCTACGACGATGAAGCCAGTTGCTAATAATGAACTTGGACTATACCCCTACAAATTCAGTCAACTGCACGGACAAACGCCTGCACAGATGGAAGGAAGAAGAAAAAAATGTCCAAGACTCCTCGAGCGGCACGACCACTGCACGACGCTCTTCACTGATAAGAAACTTTTCTCAATTGAGCAGTCTTTTAACCGTCAAAACTTGCGGTTATTGGCTGAAAGTGGTGAGGATGCAGACATCGTTCACAGGAGCTCTCTTGCAGCTTCCCTGATGGTTTGGGCCGGAGTTTGCGCCACAGGGCGAACACGATTGGTTTTCGTTGAAAAAGGAGCCAAGGTCAGCACCAATGTCTACGTGAACGACATTGTGATGAAGGAGTTGCTTCCCTAGGCTCAGAACACTCTGGAAATACAACACGGACCTTTCAACAGAACGGCGCACCCGCTCATAAGTCCAAGAACACTCAGGAGTGGTGCGCATCGAATCTTCTCAACTTCATCCCTGTTTCTGAATGACCGACAAACTCGTAAGATTTGAGTGTTATGGATTACTGCGTTGGTTTATTCTAGAGGGTGAAGCCTGCGCTAAAAGAAGGCGTACTACGATTCGAGGATTGAAATCTTCACGGGAAAAAGCATGGAAGGAAATTCCGCAACCAACCTTGCGTGCCGCCGTTGAGTCCTACCTTAAGCGTCTGAAGGTTGTCATTCGTGCTAAGGCCTCTGTTATACTCCCGCGGGAGCATCCGCGGAACGTTCGCGGACCAATGGTGCACGGCGGAGGCGGGCGTGGCGGGCCGCGACGAGTGGCCCGGCGCGGGGTCCCGACGCGATTTCCGCCCATCCGCGGAAGCTCCCGCGGGAGTATAACAGGGGCCTAAGGAAGATCATATTAGATGATATCCATTTTGCGTGTTAACTAAATTGTTAGTAAATTGTTGAGAAAGTTTCGCTATTCCCTGACAAATTCCCCATCAGTAATTCGCTTTTTATTGAGTGACCATATTTATGGCGCACCCTGTACAGTGCCTCAACTTGGTCTAAAACACGGGAGCTGCCGTTCAGTCTTTAAAAAAACAAATTATCTACGAATTGGTCGAGACTCTACATCGTCTTCTTATACGCTAGACTCCTTCACATACGCTTACAAAAGCTAAGTCCGAATGGTCACAGATCTCGGGATCAAATATGACAGTAAGCTAGACTTCTCCGACCATCTCAAAATGATGTGAAATAAAGCATAAGGTGTAGCCTATCGTATATTTAAAGAGTTAAAGGACTTCAAGAGCAAAACTTTACTCTTAAGGCCTATAAAGCATTTGTGAGACCCATTCTAGAAAGTGGAAGCATAGTGTTCTCGCCGCGTAAGAAGAAGGATATTCAATACAGTGATAAAGTAGAGAACAGCTATACTTGAAAGATAATCACCAGATATAACGAATTCTATCATCCCCAGGCCCCCAAAGCTTCTATTCAAAACAGGTTTTTAAATCTTCACTCCTTGTCTTCTAGAAGAAGTATGGCGGACGTCTGCTGGCTCTACAAACTTTTCTCCTGCAAAACAAGAATGAAACTTGCGACGTTTTTCAAACTGCGGTTTCTAAAGGAAGGAGAATCCCACTGAAAATCTGATATTCGAAGCCGAAAAACGGCATTAGAGAACATTACTTCAAGGAATAAGTAAGATAGCATCTCGTTGTCAAAGATGTGCAGACTCGAATGGTTCTTAATTCTATTAACAAAGTTGTGTTTGAGCTAAGATATGTCTGTTTAAAGTTTGAGGTCCAAAACCTGCATTAATTTCCGGACAAAATAAGTTTCACCATCGCGTTCTACTGAGTGAACTTGTTACGTTTTCTGGAAAGTTTTTAGCGTTTTGAATGCTTCACTTTGAACTACCATAACTCTCTCAAATCTTATCGGATTTAGTCGAAATAGACACCTTTCGGTACAGCGCACTTGCCTGAGGCCACCACTGGACTTATTCCATCATCTCCGGTCCAAAATTTACTAAACCACTGGCGCACAGTGCTTTCTCCAACACTCTCACTTGCCCTCACACTTGATTGATTTGTCGAGCTGTCTCGGCCGCGCATTGTCCCAATTTGAAGATAAAATAAAATATCACTCGGAAATTCTTCTTCGACATACTTTCAATAAGACCTTCTTCTTCTCCTTCTTCTTCTTTTTCTTCAGCGTTTGTCTCGCTTGGTGGCGAGGTCCGCTATTCTGGTGTCATGACGCCACCTTTCCCGATCCAGCGCTAGATCGGGGTGGACGCCAGCTACTTTCAAGTCCATATGTAACGTATCAGCCCATCGCTGCTTCGGGCACCCTCTAGGCCGCTTTCCTACCACCTCGAAGTTAAGGCCTATCTTGCGGACGCTGCCTTCCTTTCCACGCAGAACGTGGCCGTGCCATCGCAAGCGAGTTTCGCGCATCTTGTCAGCTATCGGCGCGACACCGAACTTCTGCCGAATGACATCGTTTCGGATGCGGTCCATGCGGGTCACCCCGGCCGTCCAGCGCAGAATCTTCGTCTTCATGACGCTGAGGCGCGTTTCAACTTCCTTAGTGGCAGGCCAACACTCAGCGCCGTACATCGCTGCTGGCTGGACGACTGCTCTGTAGATCTTCGACTTAAAGCGCTCTGGTATCTTCCTGTCGCAGAGCACGCCAGTCAACGAGCGCCACTTGGACTCACGCGTGAATTCACTTCGACCATCAGTTTGCCGTCAGACGCGATTGCTGATCCCAGGTATTTAAAGACCGCACTGCGTGGAATGCCCGATGCCGTTAACCTTGATGGAGCTGGACTCAGTAACGTCCGTTGTTAGATATTCGGTCTTCTTCACGTTCAGTCCAAACCGCTCCAAGCGATCACACCAAGCTTACAGCTCTCCCACGAGTTCACCTTTATCTTCTCTAGCGAGCGTCACGTCATCGGCTTAAAGCAACGTCCAGGGGATCTTCTGAAGATCTCGTGTGATGGCATCCATGACGACAACAAAGGGGAGTAGGGAAAGCAGAACCCTGGTGTACCCCGATAGAGATGGGAAACTCCACCGAGGTTCCAGGTGCAGCTTGAACTCGACTCTTTGAACAAGAGCAGAGAAGTCTGTACACAGTACAGAGCACAATTCTGTACAGTACACCCACTCTATGAGCTCTTCAGGAACTCCATGCTGATCCAGGATGTACCATGTCACATCACGCGGCACGCGGTCAAAGGCCATCTCCAAGTCGAGGAAGGCGATATGCACCGGCTTCTGTTTCTCGCGATGCTTCTTTATCAGGAGGCGGGCGGCATGTATGGCATCAACGGTGCCACAGCTAGGCACGAAGCCCACTGATTGCTGGAAAGCTGGACGATGTCCCGAATTCGTTCATCGACAACTCGCTCAAAGATCTTCATGCTGTGCGAAAGCAAGCGAATCGGACGGTAATTGGATGCAGGACAGCCCTTCTTCTTCCAAATCAGAATCGTCGTGCTTTGGCGCCAACACTCAGGCACCTTCTTCTCCACCACAACCTGGTTAAAGAACTGCGCCAACCACTCAGCAGGTTACCACAGCTTTGATTTCCACAGATCAGCTGCCATGTCGTCGAGCCCAGTCGCTTTGCCTGACCTCATCTTCCTCAGAGCCGCGTCTGTCTCCTCTACAGAGACCTTGTGAACGGGACCATGGACAGAAGCCACAGAAGGGATGGCCGGGTGAGGAAATTCCATAGCGGAAATTTCCTCAAAGTAATCGCGCCATCTCTTCTGCGCCTTTTTGCGGTCTGTCAGAAGATGGCCGCACTCATAATTGATGCCAGCGAACTTCTCAATCTCCTCGGTCTGCCGATGGCGAAACTTTGCAAGTCGGTACAGATACCGCTCACCATCGCGCGATTCGAGCTTCTCGTTGACATCTCCATAATGAGTGGCTTTTGCAACAGCCACGGCCTTCTTTGCAGCCTCTTGGCTTCTTGGTACTTCCGCCAGTTATCGGCCGTCTTTTCGCCGAGAAACACGTGGTAAAGCGACTTCTACTGTCGCACTTTTGTTTTCACTTCATCTGTCCACGGCCATGCCTGCTTGCCGACCTTCTGTCGCCCAGGCTTCGTAATGCCGAGTTCCGACTGTGCAGCTTGACGAATCGCGTCGGTCGTCTTCTTCCAAGTTTCGCCGATAGTCGCGACTGTCGGCAACCGCACGCGAAAAATCACAGCTGCTTCCTTCTCTTTCATTCGCCACTACTTGACTCTTGCGGCACCGCATCGCCCGACCTGCTCCAGCCTCGGAGGGGCGATCTTCAAAGTGCAGATCTGCGGTCGGTGCTGTGGGGCGACCGTCTCATACGGCACGATCTTCGCGCCTGTGACAAAACTCCGGTCGCGATCTCTCACAAGGACAAAGTCTATCTGAGTCTTGGTGCTCCCACTGTAGCATGAGATAAGGTGCGAGTCGCGTTTTCGGAAAACCGTGTTCACTATAGTGAGGTTATGCGATTCCGCGTAATCAAGAATGCATTCACCATCGGCGTTTCGTGTTCCGTATCCGAAACCACCATGACAGCTGTACCCGTCTTTCGTAGCACCTACGTGCCCATTAAGGTCACCAGCGGCTATGATGACATCTTTCGTCGGTACCTCTGCTGTCTTCTCATCAAGCAGATTCCAAAACTCATCCTCGGCTTGATCGGAGCAGCCAGTCTGCGGAGCATACGCAGAGAAGAAGTGATAGAGGCGCTGCTTAGCGGCGACAACGATCTTCATCAATCGATCGTCTAAGCGCTCGACGCTTACGATCGAGTCACGAAATCGTTCCGAGACGATTATTCCGACACCACTGGTGGTCCTGGGACTTCCACATAGAACGGCCTTAAAGCCACGTCCTATGTCCCTTGACTTGCGGAAGGACTACTTCGTCTCCTGCACCGCACAGAGATCAACTCTTCTACGCTCCAATGCTTCAACCAACTCGCACGAGCGGCCCGTCAACGTACCCACACTCAGCGTTGCCACGCGGGTCATGCTTACGTTACTGGAGCTTCGGACTAGCTCAGTTACCCCCGATGCCGTACTCGCATCAGGGACCCTCGCATACTTCTCACACTCGCGGGGCTCTGCGAGTGCGCGTCGGCTCCCGCGGACGCCGTAGCACTACCTCGAAATACTTGGGCTATCATACACCATGTGATATGACATGGGTGTTCGTAGGCCGACCTGTCACAAGGGCCTGTCGCCTGTAATCGAATGTCCGTGTTCGGCTTAGCTCGCAAAGCGGGCAGCTTCCAGTGGCGCCACGTGGAGGAACGGACATCGCCACCAATAATACAAGAAGACTTTCAAAAACAGAAATATAAAACAACGTTGAAGCATAAATTACTTCGTCAGGTAGAGCGAAAAACTCTGTACAGAAAACAGCATTAATGCGCACTGCAAGTTGAGTTTTTACTTAAAAATAGACGAATGAAAAATAGTAACACAAAACACTGAGAACGAGATATGTTGTTACAGGATGTTTTGTTACGATCAAAACTCTTGCGCCAGGCGGGACTCGAACCCGCATCTTCTGCTTAAACAGATGTGCTTAAGCACTGAGAACGAGAACTTTCCGGACTACCTAATGCTATGGTTCATGCCCAACTCCGCCGCTAGTCTCAGATTTAATTATTTATTTACTTATTTATTTATTTATTTATTTATTTATTCACAGCGTGGTGGTAGCCACGCAGATATTAAAGAAACAAAAAAACACAAACATTAATAACTCAAACTTGAGGACTAAGTAGGCACCAATAAATGAGAACGGAAACAGTTACAGCAACGCAACGCTGGACAACAATCAAGCGAGCGAATGCTCAGATAATTCTAAGAGATTCTCGTTTTGGGCTAGAAATAAGTTGAACTCCCGCAAGCTTCTACAGGTCAAGAATGTTGATCTGACTGTGGTCCAACTACCGGCACATATAGGCGAAGCGGATAGCGGATTACATATAGCAGATTATTCACAGTCACCGTGATTTTCATGTGGTCAGCGCTTTCGGCAGTGCCATTCGCGTCGAAGAATGCGAGAATGTCACATGCAAACTGTGGATGACGGTGCGTTCGTCTCCTGCACTGGCCGACCCATCACAGCTCGTGAAAACGAGCGAGCGGTGGGCACGGCTGATCGCCTGCCGCCGTCCATCACCACCAAAACACCGCAGCTTCCGTCCAGAACCTGCGGACAGCAGCTTCCCGTCGCCAGCCATGGCCAGCTGGCCGTCGCCCGCGGTTACGAGCTCGCCAGCGCAGGCGCCCAGCGGTCCCTGCGCCAGCTTGTTGCGCATCCACCGCACCGGCCAGCCCTTGCCTTACACCGCCTTCGTTTGTCGCAATCGCTCAACTCATGCCCTTCACCGCGGATTATTTCGCTCTTATCAATATCGATTCGGCCGCTTCTCGCGTTCAGTTTTTGTCCCCAGCGGCACGTCTGGCATCTGCAAGCTCACCGCCAGAGGTGCACCGAGCGGAAAGTCAGAGTCCTTGTCGAGCAGCTCCGTCTCCAGCCAGTGGCATAACGCAGATCGTAGTAGTAAACTACCAGTCAATCTCGGTGCTCCCATGCGAGTGCACTCGGCACCCAACGCTATCTCGGTTGATTTATGCCGTTAATCATTTCTACTACATCAATAGTACAAGTCTATAGACACCGGCCACCAACCTGCCACCTAGTCGCACCTCTGACTCTCGTCCTCTACAGTGATCGCATTGCCTTGAATGCGTTCCGAGATATCTCTGAGGTTTTGCTCTCGTTTAATTAATAGTTTTGCACTGTGGTTTTCCTGGTTCCCCCTTTGTTCTCCGTTGCTTGATTGCATTAGAACACCGCCGTTCACAATGGAGCTCGATACGAAATGTCCTGCTGCGACCTCCATTCTTATCGGCTTCCAGTGCTTCTTAATTTTCTGTTTGCCTTGAGTTTGGGGAGGGAGAAATGTCCGTCTCACTATTACCACTCGCTGTAAACCTTTGAATGGTACAAAATTTATGAGCTTTTAACATTCCTCAAGCATCGAAGGCTTATTCATCACCCTATATTTGGCCCATTGACGACCCTAACTGTTTGTGATATGATGATAAGCAAATAATCCGTCAAGTATTCAGCGAAGTTGTTCATTGCAGATGTACCGTATGCGTATTATGCTTCGCCTTACTGATACATGAACTATACATTGGAGCCGACGCTGCTTCGAATAACTCGGATTCCTCTTTTTTACAAACTTCTGATAAATGGATTGCCCTGATAATAACATCTTCGGAAAGTCCGTATCTTTCCAAAGATGTCATTATATTAATGATTCAAATAGATGTGATTTTCACCAGGGCTTTTCTGTGCTCCAGATGACTTACTTGAATCAGAAGTCCGATATCCAACCGAATCGGATATCTGCTAGCCGATCAGAAAAAAATCATTGATATGATTTTTCCCAAAATTCGCTTTATGAAAATTAGCTTTACTTGCTCATCGTGAGATCCTGGCTTTCCAAAAATAGCATTATCCGATTGGTATACCTATCCGAGCTTTGCAGCCCATTCCGGATTCTATTTACTTGAATCGGATTCGGATCCAATGTATGGCATGAACAATTTCATTATAGGGGCGCATACTATCCACTTTTTTTTATTTCGTCTTTACGTGCTTGCTATTATGGTTTCTTCGTCCTTCCACTGTGGCCGTCCTTAAAACTTCAAAATTTGGTGTTTGTCGGGGGCATTTCTGAAGGAAGTTGGTAGCTAAACATATTTTCCTATGCACTTGTAATTCTATTTTTTTATGCCACTCGTCACCATGCATGGTCGAAACCCTTCCTTGCAGGTCGCGCAGTGGCCTTCGCCGGATTTCGGATGTCCGAATCGATATCCGAATCAGATTTTCGAAATCCGGCGCGAAACTAAATGGCCTTACCTGAATCATCCAAAAACCCGGCAAAAGCCGGGGTCCGCGAAATTGCCGTTCCCCGAATCATCCAATTATCCGAAGACTTTCAATCGGATCCAATGCATACAGACTATGTGTTCGGCCTTTTCACAGCTTCTTTTCATATATGTACCTTAAAAGAAGATCCTGCTGGGCAACAAAATATAGTTACGCCTCAGCTGTATTGTTGTGCACGTGCTGATTAACATGCTGAACGACAGCTGGTCGGAAATAGGCTTTATAATAGGGATTGTCTGTAAGAAAAAGTAAAGAGGTTACATTACAGTTCACTATTCTGTTGCAGGGGATTTCGCAAAGCCAACCATTTATCGGTGTAGATGTGTGACCAGTAACCACACGGGCATAAGGGAAGCTGGAAGAGGCTAAAAGCTTCTGACTAACAAAGGATGTGGAAGCGTAATCAGTCTGATTGTCAGACATAGAATTAAGGAATCTAGGCTTGCCTTCATTAACATAAAACACCCGACTTTGGTATACCCTACATAGTTACTTGGAGATATTCTGTCTGGAACAGTTCGGAGGTATCTTAGATCTCGGTCACCAATCGTCTATTAAGAATAATAAACGACGTGCTCTTGTCGGGCCATCGAATGGCTTCCTTTACATGCAATAGTTCTCTTTGCTGTTCACCTAAGGCTGCCAGGAAGCAAGGATTGAGCAGGTATTCGGTGTGTGGATAAAAGCTTCTGGGTCCTTACAAGTTTAAGTCTCTGAGGACGAGACACTGAGAGCCGTGGTCACTCAATTATGTGATGCACCTGACAGGCCGCCTCGTTGAGAGGCACCATGTAAATGTTGCGCCCGATCTTCGCATTAAATGAATGAATCGAATGCGAAGATCGGTGAAATATTGAACAAGTTAGGGTCGATGTTTTTTCTAGCAGATGACTCATCACCTACTACAATTGTAAGGTTTCTGCCTATTTGCCAGGCACAAAGGATGGCTACATAGGCTATTCATGTCTCCACGATCTCACTTTACGTCTTTTCTTCGGCATATAAAATAGATCTTCAATCTTCCTTTGCACACGAGAGAAATTCAAAAGAACCTCCCAATTCTCAAACGAGGCTTCAATCATTCTGGGCAACGAAGTTCTTAATCACGCTAGCAGAGCATATTTCAATATTTTTATCACTACTCATCCCTCAATAAAAAAAAGCCCTTGATTTTAGGAAAAAAGGTGACGCAGCTTTCCTCTCTTGAAAAGTAAGACAAGGAATGAATATTAATGATATTGAACCAACACCGACCTCTAGATTTTGAGTAGGATGATTATGTTGCTTGTTGTTCGCGAGAGCTAATGCCTAAGGGGCTAATTCGTTGTTAAAGAAGGCGTGAAGCTTAACGCGCCGATCAAACCACCTATATTTGCTTGTATGAGGGATCAAACTTTGCTTTTAACAGCTTTAGCTAAATCTTCAAGAAATGTGTACACTCCTAATGGTAAGTATATACAAACGTCTAAATTTGTAGGTGTAAATAAAAATCGAAAGCACAGCATAATAAAATATTTTGAAAATTAGGGAAATGAAAGTTGGAAGGCAAGGTAGGCCAAGCTCTTGATTGGGTCACATTTGCAATTAGACATTCTTCCATAAACATTCGGGGACCTGTGCTTGTCGAGGCCTTATGATTCTTTTGCGGATAAGGCGGTGTTCAGCGAAGTTATTTTGCGTCGTGATTTGAAAGTTGTGATAAGGAATGCAAACTCACCCTAAGTTTAACTACACGCTCCTCGTCATGCAAAAACCTCTTAAGCACCCGGCGTGTACTTCTGCTCCCATTTTGCTGTGAACCTCAAAAATGAGAGCTTAGGTTGTGAAGCTTCTTGCCCTTATCTAAATTGGCATTTTGTTAAATTATATGCGACAAAATATAGAACAACTGAGAGAGCGTATTTGTAAAATAGCCGCATGATGCGAACACGAATCCAACCGGTATTCGGGTTTTTTTTTTGTAAACTAAGAACTACGTTTGTGCAACATATTGCTCTGTATGAACGCTGCAATCTAAAGCACGGTTTATTGTTGAGAGAATTCGTTGGAAACGCCTCAACTACCTTTTTTCGTTGAGACAACAACGCTTTACGTCATTTGAGTGCATGACCAGCCTCTTAAATTTTTGGGGGCTTTTAGCACACGTAGGAGCTACTCTTTTAGAAAAATCGATCTTGGCCCATCCCGTAAGTTGGAATATTGTCTGCCAATCCATATGTTTTCTCAAAGTCGGAGAAACAATAGGAGAGCCGAAAGAGCCGTAAAAGGATAAGCAATTCAGGAAATTACATCTACACGCACCTGCGTGTGAAGGTCCAACAAAGCCAGTCGTGATTTGCATCCTGTTTTACTTGCAGAAGCCTAGAACACCTTGCTGAGCCTTTGTCACTTTTGTTATTACCGCTCCGTTGCCTTTCTCTGCTTACTGCTCTACTTTTATCCCTTTCAAAGTGTCGTACCGAGTGCCATTGTATGACAACTGGGATCTTAGGCAAGCACAAATATATAGGGACGTGCAGGTCCCTTTCCAACAGAGGCTTAGGATAGGAAAGATGGGCAATCCCTTCTACACTGCTCGCTCATAATTAGAACGAATGATTCTCGCCAAACTCATCGTCAGTCAGATGTACGCTCACTTATATAGTTGCCACACTTTAGGGTGACTGACAACTGAATAGATGCTTAGAGACTTTCGTGACATTCTGGTGAAAATGTTTCAAAGTAAGAATTGTGTCAACGACGCCTTTATTAGAGTGCTGTTTATATTTCATTCATTCATTCATTCATTCATTCATTCATTCATTCATTCATTCATTCATTCATTCATTCATTCATTATTCATTTCGTTTATATTTCATTTACTAGTTGTTTGAAAAAATGGGACCAATCTTTAGTTGTTTTCATTTTAAGATAGAGTTTGAAGGGACATATGGGAGTCTAGAGGTTGTTTATTAAAATTTGAAAATTAAGAAATTACAAACTCAGGTGCCTCTGACAGACCTGAACATTATCAGAGTTCAAAACACTGGCTGACGAGACTGCGTTGCAGAATGGCAGCAAAAGGCCTGGTGTTTTTCTTCCGAATGTTTGTTTTCGAGCTATTACACGTCCAGAAATTGAACTAATAGCGGGAAAGTACCGGCTTTTCAAGCCTTGCACCACTAAGACTTGTGATTCCTACGTTAAGCGATTCATTATGAACAATTAAAGAACAAAATGGCACAAATTTCTCAAACCCTATTTTGGTACACGCTTTGCACCACCTTTTCTAACTTGTATGGGGTATCGTGAAGGAAATATGGAGGTCCATTTGACCAATGCGATGGCTTTCACTGGCGAGCCGATGAGAAAAGCAGTGTTTAGCCTTCCACGATAAGTCTGGAGTCTCATGGTCGAAGGAGGTCTAGCCAGTTGGGAACTTACAGTCCGAAAAGTCTTATTTAAAGAGAAAATAGAGAATTCTGGTTTATTACAGCGTAAAGAGTGAAAATTTCTCGAAAATAGTTTCAGGCTCAAATGCGGCATTGTGGCAACCATCAGTACATCGTTGTTAATGTCATTCTTCCGTTTGTTTATTGTACGCACTTGCCTGGTATAGCCTTCCAACTCTCAACGCTTCTATACAACGCGAATGTACATCCAACCTATGAGCGATCTTCTGGTCTTCCAAGGATGTGGCCATGCCATCCAAGCGTCCGTTCACTACCGATCATTTCCATGCTTGTTTGGGAAGAATAATACACTCACTTCTCCATTGCATTGCCGTCACAAGGCATTGTGAAGACCAAAAACGTAATCAACTATAGCTTTCATGACATCCCGTAGAAGTAGGATGCGTAGCGCATCCCAAACAGGGATTTCAAGCCGTCCTCCATCATTGTCCTTGATTACATGCTTTTCCAGTTACGTGAACCAGATCACATACAGACATAGTCCCTTTAGTCTCTGCCATGAACAATGCCAAAGCGTCTGCTACATTTGGACGGTTTCTCACTGGAAGGCACAGTCGTGACGCGAGATCGATCCCGCACTTCTGAGGCTTCCTGATCTCGTTCTCCCTTCACGTCCATAACAAGTGCTTGTGTTGCTTCCTTACCGTATAACTCCCCTCCACTATCACGGATCAGCTGATCAGTACACAAAGTGCGTACACTGACAGATGAGGACTGCAACTGCTATTACTCCTCCCTATAGATAACTTAATCCTTTAGTGATACTGAGATGTACGACCAAAACAAATACCTGAAGACAGCACCTTTCTTCAGCGTTTGTGAAGAGCGATGTTCTTGTTTTTCCATGTTTCGAATCTACTACGATTTTTGAAAATTTTCTTTGAACTTCAACGCTAAACACTATCAGACAGCTGGTTTCGCGCCGAAACTACATATAGCAGATTGTCTTTGGCTCATTTGGACCATGTACTGGGTTTGAAAGTGGTCTATTCTCAACAATTATCTCCAAATTCTGTCTCTCAAGTTCTCAGGCAGTGAGCAAATGTTATCCTCCTTTTTTACTTACCTTTATACTTTTAATTAGGTGGTCCACTTCTCTGCTCGTGCTGTCCATGGAATCGTTTGCATTCGTTTGGGTGACTCGCTATCGTCATCCAGGGCGTTGTTGCCATTCGAACTTGGTGACGTTCACGAGAGGCTCTTTGCCTGGCTCTACGGGTCTCTCTCAGGTCCCTCCGTAAGATACTCTACACTCTTCTTGAGGGATCGAAAAGCAGCCCATTTTTTCCTGTCTGGCTTGTGTTTCTATCGTACTTCATATTCATCGGGCGGCAGAGGTACATGCAGGAGCACTTTTCATACATAGCAGCCCGAGTAACACTGCCGCCGACGTCGCCGACAGTAGCGTCGCCGAAGTATAACATAGGCCTTAGCCAGAGCATTCCAATTAAATTCCACCTCCTTCGTAGTACACCTTCCATATGAGCTGTTCATTCTAAACAGGGCCTTGATTCGCATCCTATCAATCTTCCCGCTTCTTTCGTCTCAGCAAGCATCGCCGGCTGTCTCAGCGGCAGAATAAATGCACTTCCCCTTTCTGCTGTCGTCTATTTCGGTAGAGCGTCCTATTTTTCGGCACCACAAAAAAACTAAACTCTGGAAGTGAAACTAAGCATTCTGGGTAAAGGAAAACGTGTTATATCGATATGCTACGTCATGTGATGTGCTATTGTGTCTGGGATTCATAACCAATGCCTCAAAACCGATTTTAATTTTTAGAATGTGAATTTGATTTTTAAAAATGCGGTTGCGCTTGTCCTTTTTGCGGCTTCGTTTTGCAGAAGTTGTACGTATTTTGAGCCATCATCAACCCTCCAGAGTACGGCCGCTATGTGGCGTACTGGTGGAAGCATTCCACCACAGATTTTTAACGGTATTAACAGCTACAGGCGTGTGGTAGTGCAGCCGGAATAAGCGTTGGTTTCCGTCTGTTCTCCGTATCGAGCTTCGTGGTGCTGGTTTTCCTCTCAGGCCAACCAAACCTTTCTGCAGATCTTTGCGGTTGGCGCTTTGGTACTAGACTTGTCTGTGAAGAGTGTACTGGGGCCGGATTCATCAACGACTAACCGTCGGTATAGAGGGTAGAGATACCCACGATGAAGCCTGCGTCTCTGACTCTTGCCTTATCTATACCCCTTATACCCCGCATACCCACAGGTTTAATTGTTGATGAATCTGGCCCCTGGCTTGTTCATCGGCTGGATACCGCAATCAGTGAATAAGACAGATACCCATTTCCACTCCTCCTCGACTTTCCATTGAAGTAGAATGCGTGGCTTATCTTTAAAAAAATCTGATTAACGCCATCCTTTATCATTTATTAATAGCTGCGAACTATATGTGCTAGTTTTTGTTGGATTTTGTGAAGTAAGGCGACGGTAATGCGAGTATGAATCTGAACCTGCGAAAGCTGGAGCTGTAACTATTACTATTCCGTTTCATGATTTTATTACTATTGCCTGCCTTACTATTTTGTATGTCTTGTAGGTCTTTACCATGTCACAGCTTTTGTTGTTGTTCTGCATTGTGTTGCAGTACTATCTTTCAGCGCTTGTAAACTGCATTTAACAAATAAGTAAACGAGTTGTTTCCTCACGTAACTGCCTGTAAATGTAATGTAATGTATGCTTTGCTGAAGGGAGACGGCCTTTCCAGCAACTGGTTTTCGGGGGTTAGTGAATTCGCGAGCCGTTGATTGTCACGTCATCTACAACTAGGGCAAATTGGTTCGTTTAAGGCAATGGTGTTGAGTCGATTGTGAGGCGAAGCATAATGCTAGATCAGGTGAAGCCAGTGCCGTTTGTACAGGTAACTTCTATCTTCTCACCACTGCTACGCGCTTCAATGCTTTCTCATCAAGAAACGCTCACACGTATTTGTCAGGATGCTTCATATTACTCGATGTACAAGAATGGCATCACAGACAAGGGTGTCTTCAACCGTCAGTGCGTAATAACGAGCGGCTATCCATATCAAACCCTTCCAGAGTGATACCGATCTCGTTCTTCGTGGCGGGACCGCAAACGCAAACGAACTTCGAACTCCGTTGATCTATTCAGATCCCGAGCTTCCAGCGCAGACAAGCCGTCAGGAGCACCTGTCTACAGTAAGCTAGGAGGTCTTAGCATATCTTAGCCAATGAGAAAATGGATGCCTCGCCTACTGCCTACTTCAGATACCTGAGCTAGGAGATGGAGGTTTGTCGGAGCAATCGGTGCAAGAGGAGGGTTCTCAAGATGAGCACCACGCGCGCTCAACATCCGCGTAAGACCTTCTGAAGGCCCAACTGCACTTTTCGACGGTCTTGTGAGATTTTTATTCATGCAGGAAGACAACACGCTTGAAAAGCGACTTGGAAATTCGACATCAGCACTATCAGAAGCAGAAGCAGTACTCGGAGCAGAGGCGACAGCGGCGATTGACCGACATCGATTTTGAAGGTGAGCGAACTGTCTTTTAGAGTTGAACAAGCAGGCTTTCCGTACAATGAAGGAAATTCGTTACTGAATTGGCTTAGACGTCCAATCCTCTCACGTATGGTAAAGGACAGAGGACGCTATTGATCAATTCTATTCCGCCAATTCTATTTCTACGAGGCACCGTGGAGAGAATTCGAATTCGCATTTGGCCGGTATATGTCGCGAAGGTGAACAGCGCTGGGAGGTGGTGGCGCGCCAGTCAATCAGAACCAAACAGAACGACGGTCGAACACACGCCACGCCAGCCAATCAAAATACTGACCATATAAGCTTTATCTGAATGGCACGTCAATTTGATGCCGACCGATTGACAGGCGCGCCACCACCTCCCGATGCTGCCCATCTTCGCGATATATACCGTTTTACCTTTTTCTGACACGACGGCACCAACTCACAGAACCCCGAGGGGTAGGAGGTGAAGGGCGCCTTGACGGTACCGGAACCAAAGCGGTCACCGCCAGAGCCGGCGTGTCCTCCACGCGCCCTTCAACCCTGGATATGGTGACTAAGATCCGCCACAACTTTTTAGTGCGTATTTGAATTATATTATACAATGATTTGCGATGGCTAGCCGAAGAACAAGTCCGTCTTTCAACCCTCCCAGACAAGACTAGTAGCAACTCAGCGACCCTGGTGGGATGGAAGGCTCGGTTGGCCTGGGCGGGAAATCTAACAATAAGCCCGGTATCGTGTGCACGCGACAGTGGGCGCCTCCTCCGCCTGCGCTCCACGCCTTCACCCTCAGGGCACCATTTAGTAATTTTGCTTTATCGTTGGAGCCCCCTGACAAAGCAACTGAACATCTAGAAGCATCGAACAGATCTGAATGACCAGAGGCTAATAAAGCGAACGCAGACAACTCTCCGTCGATCAAGACGGCAGCGCTATTCCACAAATAAACATGATGAGCAACGTTTTAATTCGAGGATAAAATAGGCGCAGTGCAAGGATTGCCTGCCTTGCAGCTTAACAATTCTAACGAACTTGAAGTGCCAATTGCTGGTGATTTAGGAATTTTAAGTATCATTGGCGGATGTTCGCACTGGCAGGTGGTTGTGTATCTGATGATTTCTGTTCAACAAGTCCCTCATGCCATGTTCAACCTCAGCGTCGTGTACATGATGTATCAGCCGGATCACTGGTGTAAAGTAAGTGATTTTTAAGCTCATAAGGTTTCCCCATGTCACTTAGTCTGAACCGAACGGTAGAGAAAACCAGTGAAGACAAAGAGAACCTACACTCTGAAGTCTATCAATGCTACTGTGCCAAAAGAGGTTGCGCGGATCGGTCTTTCGGGCGCCCCAACGTTTCTACCTCTTCGTTGTCTTGTGAGACCTACTAATGGTTCAACGATTCTGAATCGTTCTTCTGGATGACGGTGTCGCGGGATTTTACAGGGCGTTTAGTTGAGTATATGCCAGGCCCGAATATCTGAACCACTTTTAGGTGTTTAAAGACGACGAAGAGGTCGAAACATTAGGCGGCTCAATACACCTGATCCATCTTACAGCCCCGTTCGGCAAAGAAACATTGGCATACTAACGAAAATTCCAGGGTTCTTACGTAGGAAGAACTTGGAGAAGTGGAGTGTGCTATGTTTTGGACTTCTTTTCAGCCGTGCCCAAAGTGAAACTTCCAGATTCCATTTTTTAACGCCGAAGTCTTTTCTCAATCGAACTCTACCTCTTATTCGTGGGACGATGTGCTCAACTCACAAATAGCATTCCCTACTGTGAGTTCCGCTACAAACTAAACTACTAGAAGACTTTGCTGGGGGAGAACCTCAGGTACCTGCACGAGAACTAACGCTGTTTAGGTCAAGAACAAACAAAGAGACACCGACTGGCACGATCAGTGCCACTACTACGAACGGAACTACGTTCATATTAAGAACCTTCCCTTCTCTCAGGTACGGAGTCATTTTAATGTTGGTAGATTTCCACAACTTGAGCTTCAGGCTTCTAACTACTCAACAGAAGGCGTTCCAGTGGTCCGATGTGAACAGTGGGAGTACGACCAATCCGTGAGTAGAACCTTACACTGCACACTGCTGTAGTTTGGAAGGAGAGCTTGGCATTCTAGGTAATGGAAAAGACAGTTGTGACGGAGTGGAACAGAGTCTGCGACAACAACTGGAGTCGAGCCCACGTTCACATGAGCTATTCTCTGGGCTACCTTGTCGGCGGACTTCTCGGAGGATTCGTCAGCGACCGGTGAGTGCGCTCTGGAGAATGCCCTACCGACGTCTCCTAATGAACCGATCAAGACCTCGAATGCAGAAACGTTGAAGCCATTCTATTCTATGAACTCAGCAACATTCGACCATTACTTTCGAGCTCTTCTATGGGCGTCGACGTCGCACTATAAAGAGCTATTCCAACAGCTGGCTAGAACTTCTCCACCATTAAGTGGCAAATGTGCATATGTCATTTCACGTCAAATCGGACACTTTCCAAATCAGATATGACACTTTTCTGAGCAAGCTTGACGCGCTGATATGAAACTGAACATCTTCCAAATCAAAACGGGTTTTTTCTTATAAAAATAGAAACTCCCCGATAAGATAAAAATTATTTTTTGTTCATCGAAAATTTAGTATGACTTTCTTTGAAACGTTTCAGTTCACCTGCCACAATAGGTGAACACTACTATAGGCTTTTTTAAATAGAAAATAATAGATTAAAATTTGTATGAAAGTGCAGGAAGGCAGCAATAAATTAGTTTATTGAAGGAAGTGATCGCTCTATTAGGTTGCCGTGATTTTAATTTAATTTATAGTGTAAATGCTGTTCACATGAAACAGCTATACCTATTTTTTCGTAACTGAATTGTTACACCATTTACATTTGTGTTACTCCTTGCGTACAGAATTTTTCTATCAATCAAATGAAAATTGCGACGAGCTAATCGAGTGCATGACGCGATCTTTTCCTTTATTAAGCTGGATGACTGCAGCCTTCTTGCGCTTAAAAACAAATTTTAATTCGTTACTTCCCTTGAAAAAAAAATAATTTTTCTTAATAAACTTTAAACATCGTGTTTACTTATTGGCGCAGCTGAGTTGAAAATTTTCAAAGAAGTCATAATGAATCTTCCGTGAACAAAACATTATTCTGACAGTCTCGGAGAGTCTCTATTTCAACACGGGAAATGTTGTTGTTTTTTTTTGACCTGGAAGATGTCCAGCTTGATTTCAAAAGGTTGCCTTCAACTAAATAGTGTCCCATTTGATTCCAAAAGTGTCCAAATTTACACGAAAATGGCACAGAAGATAAGTGTGGATCATTGTCAACTTTTAATTTATTTTAACTGTAAGTTCAATTTCTTTCATAGCCACTGTTCTATTACGCTATATTACAGAAAAACTTATTATATAATACTGCTGTAATACATATAATACAATATAATATTAAGGATAAAGGATAAAGGACGGCGTTACTCAACCCCGTCTGGGATGCGCCAGCGCATTCTACTTCTACGGGATATCGTGGAGGCGACATGAATGCGTATATATGTATGGGCGCGACTGCCGCGTGCACCCGATACCAGGTTCCTGGTCCGGATTTCCCGCCCAGGCCAACCAAGCCTTCCATCCCTCCGGGGTCGGTGAATTGGTTCCAGACTTGTCTGGGAAGGATAAAGCGCTGACTTGTTCATCGGCTGGCCACCGCAAGTCATTTTATGGCCATATACGCATTCAATATAATATTAAACATTTTTGTTAACTTGACTCTTAAAATTTGTACAAACCTAAAAAAGGTATTAACGCCTCCTTCTTCACTGACGAGCCACCAGGGAGATGTTATAACTAAAAAATTCGTCCGGAAGTAGGTGATGCCAACGAACCGCTTTGAGGGAAATCAAAAAATTTTGATTTTACACTCTATACTTTCACTTTATTACAAAACGAAGCATACTATTTTGGCTCAACATTTGGCAGCAGAACACCTATAACTTCCTCGACGGATTTAAGGAGGGTAATAACACACTCTGTGCTAGCAGTGCTTTCCGTCGAGGCCAACCAAATCCTCGGCGGTCGGTGAACTGATTCCGGACCTGTCCGCGATAAATTACTGACCATCGGAAGTCGTCGAACAGGTTCAGTACGCATTCAAATTGCCCCACAATACCAGAATAAGTAGAATGCATAGCGAATCCCATTAAATGACTGATTAGCGTTCATGTCCAATAATCGACGGTGTAGGCTGTTCTCTCTAAAGAGTGTGTAAAGTTGTGCCCTGTGTTCTCACGGTTCACGTTTAAATTAGAAAGAAGGATGTGTCAGTGTTTCAGGTACGGACGAAAGACGGCCATTTACGGCTTCGGCATTCTCTCGATGATCTTCGGCTTCCTTTTGGGATACTCTCGGGAATTTGAGATCTTTCTGGTGGTGCGGTTTCTTCTGGCCGCCAGTAACGAAGCTGCCGATCTTGCCGCCTACGTGCTTTGTATGGAAATCACCGGTTCGTCCATGCTGAGGGATGCCTTAGTCACTACGTGTAGCGACGTCCTTAATTTTGCCTTTGCAGGTAAGGAATATCGTTCGATCGTTGGCAGTCTGCTACAGGCTCCATGGGCATGTGGCTACGCTTTTCTTGCGCTTGTTGCGTACCTCACCAAGTCGTGGACCGCTATTCATGTACTTAAGCGTTCAAAGATTATTGATTATTGCAGCAATTGAACCCTGATTAAAACATTCTGGTACCGCCGGGTAAACTCGAAGAGCGGGGGCTTCCTAATGGCAACGATGGCGGCAAGTCCCAATTTACGTACACTGCTAACCTTATCGGAAATAAGGACGAGGGAAGTTATAGGGGAAAAATGGGTATGTGGGTACTCAAATAACGAGTCCATGAATCGTTATTTAGCGGTTCGGATGAGGTTTTTTGTTATATTTAAAAGCAGCTAGCCAGAAATCTATGGCGCAACGTATGCTATTGCAATGTATTCTTAATCTGACTAGGGACCAACATAATTTAGGAATAGGGAATTCTGCCCATGCTCCCCAAAACCCAGCTCCTCAAAACTTCCAGATTCTGAAAGTGTCCTAGCGCTTCCTTGAAATCGTTTTCGTTTCAGATGATCACAGTTGGACTGCACTGTATTGCGCTGGTGTTCATACACTTCCTCCCTGAATCCCCTCGATGGCTGATCATGATGAATCGCGTGGAAGATGCGGAGAAGATCATCCGTAAAGCCTGCAAGAGCAACAAAAGCAGCCTGCCGAGCGATCTAGGGCTTGTAGGTTCCGTTGAAAAGTATTCCCTTATTTATTTGCGCAAGAAAGCGCTTCGTGAGATGAGGAAGACGCCTCTCATCATGAGAATTAGGATTATGTTGAAATCACAACAGAAACAACTAGGGTTAAGAGGTCGAGATATCTAACAAATGGGCCAATACCAAGACCGGTACAGTAAAAAGTGAATAGCTGGTTTAGAAATAATTTCTATCTACCCAACATCAACAGCTAGAGTATATTCGAAGCCAATAGCACCTGAATCAAGCAGGAGGGTCCTGAACGAGACTGTTTACTACTACACAGTGTTGGGGATGCCTAATTTCTAGACACTGCAATAAGTCGATCTTCACCAGCTTTTTCTTAAAAACGTGCTTGTTTTGAGACGCTAGTAGCTCACAAGGTAAGAGATGTAGCCGCCTAGCAAATTGGAAGATTATGAGATGGAATGTTCTCCAGCGCTTTTAGTCCAGAATTTAGCGTGGTCAATATTATACCAACCTAGTCGTACTCTATAGGGCCTGAAGACCCAATAACTGCTGAGCATTGATTTTAAAATTCACTTCGAAGAATGTGAAGGTCTTGAGATCTAGCAACTTTAAATACGACGGTAAGTGCTGGTAATTGTTACAAAAGAAACGAAAGTGATACATTTCTAAAAACCATTACTGCCTTTTCCCCTATTACTTTCCTGTTCAGATGGGATAACAATGTGCCTTCACTTTCGTCGAGGATCTTGTCGGGTTCCATTACAAGATAGATTTTGTCAAACATGTCAGTCTTCAAGGGCTCGTGTAGTGCAGCAGGAGTATGTGCTGACTCGCGTGCACCCGACACCGGGTTCCTGGTTCGGAGTTCCGCCCAGGCCAATCAAGTCTTCCGTCCCTACGGGGTTGGCGAATTGGTACCAGACCTGCCTGGGAAAGACAAAGCGCTGACTTGTCCATCGCTTGGCCACCGCAAGTAATTATGTAGCCAAATACGCATCCAAATAGCCTCCACGACCTCGCGTAGAAGTAGATTGTGTGGCGCACCCCAAAGGTGATTGAGTACCGCCGTTCTTTCTCAGACGAGCACAGCTTAAACGTGAATCCGCTGGATTACTCTTTTTAGGCGATTTTGGAGAATGAGGTCTGGGCTACTTTCAACAGAAGTGACCAGTCGCAGAAGGCTACCCTGTTAAAAGCACGGAACGAAATCCAAGCGAGTACTTGCGGCGCGTGCTCATGAATTTTTCCGTCGTTTTCGTTCCTGTATTCTCAGTAAAGGAGCCAATGTCGATTACGAGTTATTCTATCGTGTTTGCAAAATCATTTTCCATATTTCCCAGGTGAATATTTTAAAACTTACTGCGAAATACTATTTCCACAGCCGTCATTTTCTGCTTCAATACTTTTTACGCACCTGTACAGGCGAACCATGTTTGGTGTCAAATATACGAGCCAGCGGTTGTGGTCCGTGGACCTACGCCCATACAGGAATTGTTTAAATTTCTCTACCCAATATACAATTCCTAATGCCTCTGTCTCAATCCGGGCGTAGTTCCTTTCCTGCTTTGTCAAGAATCGTGATGCATACGCTATCACTTTTTCAGTGTTATCACTATACTTGTGATATAACACTGCGCCTAATCCATACTATGATGCATCTGTTGCCAATACTACACGCACCTCTGGGTCATAATGTGCCAGTGTATCCGCGGCTGTTAACTTCTTTTTCATTAGCTTGATAGACTTTTTTCCTCTTCGCCCCATCTCCATTGAACACCTTTCCGGTTGTTGTACGCCGTAGCAGCCACATCAGTCTTCAGTAGTTTGGGTTTACCCAATTTCTGCCACGTCACTTTATCTATAGTGGACATCGATGCACCCGTGTCCAGCTCAAATGGTACCATTAACATCTATTAACAACATTCGGGGCGGCTTGATATTTAACTTACCTACTTCTCCACGAGCTTGCCTCCTTTTCATCGGCTTCCATCGCTGCGCTCTACGACGGTGGTTCCAGCGTGGTATAGTTAAGTTCACACGCTGACTTACCATATCCTCCTCACTGTCGGAGCTATCGATAGGCCCCTTACTCGAGCGTCGAGGTCGAGGTCGAGCGTGCTACCTCCTCGTCCCCCTGTACCGCCCACCCCAACCCCTTGGGCTTTCTCAAGAGTACAGTGACCGCCTTACGAGATAGTGAAGACGAAGACATTTGCCACGCCTCTGTTTAAAGGGCGGGGGTAGAACGCCACTCCGCCCCCTTACACCAGTGGACTTGGCGAGAACTCTTAGGACTACTTATTTCGGCACGTCCTCTTTTCCACACTTTGCAATATGCCATTTCTTTCTTTGGGCACTCGTATGCAAAGTGTCGCGGCAACCCACAGACCCTGCATTTTGGTTTGTCCCCAGTTAGCCTTCTACCTGGTTTCCTGTCCTGACTTCCTAACTGCGGTTGCCTGACTCCCTGTCGGATACAACTGCCCTTCACTTGACTTCACTGACCCACTCCTACTACATGCGGGCCTTCCTTAAGATGTGGCGCGTTGCGCGTCGCCACCGACGCGTTTCAATACCTCATCCTGTTCTAGAGCCTCTTTGGAGGACAATTCCTCCTTTTCTAACAGGCGCTTACTTATCTCTAACGACTGCAGACCGCCAATGAAAACCATGGTGACTATCGCGTCACGATGGTTCCTCACAGTCTCAAAACCACAAGTACTTGCGGCCTTCTGGAGATCCAGAAGGCCGCAGATAATAAGCCTAATAATCATTTCGTGCCTGGCCTGGTTTCTGAAAATTTGACATCAGTCCAAGCCTTTTCGCCAGCACTAACTTCCGTGGTTGAAAGTGACTTTCCATCGCGGCTCTAAGTTCACCTAACGGAACGTTATCTAACTCCCGTCCCTGCATCAGGGACTCCAGAAGCTCATAATCTGAAGTACCCACCTCTTGTAGAAAGATCAGTCGCCGATCTTTCTCTTCTGATACCTTCTTCAGGGTCAAGAAGTTGGCGAACCACCTCCACCATGTTCGCCATGCCGTCCCTGGTACATATGGACCGGTAGTGCGCCCGCGATAAGTTCTCGCCCCCGGGTCCACCAGGCTGACGGCGGCTTGCGGTCATTTGCTCCACCGCTCCGGGCCTCCTCTCTTCAGCTGCCGGATCCATCGTCGTGTTTTCTTGGCTGGTCCCTCGAAGACACTGCTGCTTTCGTGGTCCCTCGACGGTGCTTCTTCGTCCTCATCGCCAGTTAGGCTGTCTCAAGACAGGGTATGAATATTTATTTCTACCGAAACAAGGCCTTATATACGTCCCCCCCCCCAAATGTCATTGTCATCCCCATCACTTATATAGTAGAAGGACAGTATATTCTCATTCTCCCGCTCATCCCTTACGCCCCCTAACAACTTACTTAGTACTTAGTTCCTCCCGTGCCGTTGAGCGTATAGGGCGACGAACTCTCCACCGCTGCCTGTCTTAGGCTATTTCTTCGCACTCCTGCTTAGAAATATTCATAACTTTCAGGCCATTCATGAGCGTGCGACGCCACGTGTTTCTCTGGTTCGTTTTCCTGGCGGAGTCCATTGCATGGCTGATCTCGGCAGGTGGTGCTTCGGCATACGCAGGATGTGTTCGGCCAGGCGGAATCGACTTGCGTAACGGTTTCGTAGAGGCAACTTGAGCGACAGCGCCGCAATACTTCTTCGTTTGCAATGAAACGCGCTGACCCGTCTGATGATGCTAGTTGACGTCTTCCATGTTTCGCCAGCGTACATTGCAGTTGGGACGACTATCGACGAATACAAATGCAGCTTCACGTTATTTGAAATAGAGGACGACGTCCACAGTAGTTTGAGTCTCTGGAATGTTATTGTCGCCTTCGCGGTCCTACAACGAATGTCGATCCCTATCAACTACATAGGCCTATATGGTGAATCCGCCGTGAGATGATACCGGCGCTATCGCTGATGAATCTGGCCCTTGGCCTCTTACTTTGCGCCTCAGCTCTGTCGCCCCCAGCCCACCTCTCCAAAGGCAGGCGCAGGACGTCTCCTACACCAAACCGGCGAGTTATAGACCTTAACTCTCGCTCAGATCACGTCTTTTTGCCGAACCCGAGCGCGGTTTATCTACCCCCACACAGCAACGTAGCACGCAGAATTATCCTCCACATCTGATAACCTGTGTTAAGCATCAGTACAGCCTCCTCAACACATTTACAGACCCTGGGATCTCCTTCAGCTTGCCTCGCTTCAAGTTCTGTTACACTCTTCTGCTGCAACGAAAATTAGGAGAGAACTCGTAGCTGCTGCGCTCCACAGCGAGTGCCGCACGAGGCGCGAGACATCATTATTCAAACGCCGTGTGGCTCCCAGTTTGGCTAACTGCCTTCGATGTGATTCATCTCAGTCCATCAGATGTGCGAGGGTCTGTAAAGCCTCTTTTCAGAAGCCGTGCACCATGATCCCCGACGAGATCAACCTCTCGACAACTGCGGTGCAGAACTGCTCCCTCAACGGATGTTCGTCGTTGCTGAGGTGTAAAGAGGCGAAGATGTTCAAACCACACGTGGAAGTCCACCTTCGGAAGGGAATGTGAGCTTCTGTTTTGATTACGGGTGTAAATCTAGTCGAGGTCTAGCTGATATTCTCATAAAAATTATGGTAGGAACAAATAACCAACATAAAGTGATATCACGCTGATATCGTGTTTTCTAGTCCCGATAATTGCCCAGATGGGTGCTTAGAATAGTATTCCTAGTCGAGAGGGAATGGCGGAAAAACGCTACTGAATGAAACAAAACCTGGAACAAATTCGAACTACTCTGCCTACCACCGAATCCAAGGAAGGACTTCAGGTGACAAGAGGGAGCGTACTGATGTGAAGGCGTGAGAGCGTTTACTGATTTTTACGGGAGTATAAGGTGATCTCCCCCGGCTAGACTTCCACCGCGTTGGGTTGATTTGCAAACCTGTTTGCTCAAAACAGCACCGTCGATTCCAATAACCGGTGCGAACACGGTGGTAGTGCGATTGGATGCAGTAGAGAGATGGAGGCTTGATTATTTCTTCAAAAATCGTTTGAGGTTGTTTTTGCGAGCAGCAGGTTTTAGACGTTAAATCGAGGAATCGTACAATTGTTTGGTTTTCGTGTCCTTTCATTTTGAAATCCGTTTCATTGTCAGTGTAAAGGTCCATCTACCTACGATATCTCAGAGCAAAGTCGCATGTGGAGGGAAGAATCGCTGAGCTGGAAACGCTCATACGGAATCAGAACAACCTGCGGAACTGGGTTCCGAGCAAGCTCGAGACCTCCGGCAGTGGAGACGACAACAGCGATTCGCTATCAGGTTGGCTTTTTCCTTACCACTTAATGCCTTGGGATGAGAAGTGACTTTTTCAGACTTCATTCTTGGAGTAGTTATCGGGTGCACCAATTTTCCCGATGCCTTACCGTTAACGACTTTGCTGGTAGACGTGAAACTTGATGAGCACAACGTGCACTTTTACCGTCTGAACAGCGACGGCGCAATGAATCAGTGCTTGTCAGGTATGTTCATTATTAATTACTCCACATTTAGGCACATTAGAGGTTATGAGGGGAGAAGTCGATGAGGGTTGGGCTATCCTTATTGATAACCTAATCTGATATGTATTAATATGTATGCAGTCATATTGATTTTGTCTTTAGGAGAGTTAGGAGTGAATCTAATCCGTTTTTCCACTAAATCCATCCTGCACTAGTCCCACTGAAGACCAATTTTTGTCATGTGTTGAACTGGCACCGGATACAAGTTGTTCGAAAGGGTTCATCGGCGCTCGTTTTCAAAGTCCATTAGTTTGAGCTCGTCTTCCACAGTTCAAAGGTGTCCTCGGTCGGTTCTATAAACAAATCCGTTTTTAAATTCTAGTTTATTACGTTATGTGGGCTTTGGCTTCGTAATTTTGCAATCATTCGTGTACTGTGGAATTTCTGGGCACTCTACAGGACATTTTTTTCGCAGCCGGTCCAGTTCACCAAAAATTGTATTGTGAAACATCGTGATCATGATAATATTGATAAAGTTTAATCTGTCATGAATCTTCTTGAGCCTGAAGGTTTAGCGTGAAGCCTACCAAATGAACTTTTGGCTGCGCAAAACACCTTTAAATGAACTGCATGGCGTACGCAAAGAATTCGTTTCTGTTGAATACGCTGCATTAACAAACATTTCATCTCATAATGGTGTGTGAATTAAGTTGATGATAACTCTGGGGAGAGCGCCATCGGCTCACTACTGTGGCAGCTGCCGTGCAGTGAATTCGAAAACTTGTGGGAGAATCTGGTATACGACTCCGACCTGAAAAATGAGGTGTGTTGCTGCATTGTATTCGTGATGGCGTAAACAAGTGATGTAGCTGTTGTACTTCTAGCTGATGTCTTACGTTCATGCATTAATACAGCTCTCAGACAGAGGAGCTGACATGAAGATTATCAACGTCAATCGTCTTATCATTCTTCTGGGTTGGTCGCTTTTGTGCTAGCAGTGCACGAAGCGGATACGATTTCTCCTGAGCTCTAGGTCCTCCTGGCACCGGGAAAACGTCTCTTTGTCGTGGAATCGCCCAGCACCTCTCCATTCGACTCAACTCGCGTTTTTCGAGTTCGGTCATGGTGGAGATCAACAGCCACAGCTTATTCTCCAAGTGGTTTTCTGAGGTGAGGTCTACTCTACTTCAGAATTATTTTAGACGGAACTATCCGACTTAAAAAGCTGAATCGATCAAATTAAGGGGAGAGATCTGTAGGTGTGGCATGTGGCGTTCTTTCTTCCAGCCCAATCTCTGCATATTCAATATTATAACCTACGATTGTTATAATAGCGAAAGAATAAAGACCGCTCGGACATTTTAGAGCGGTAAGCTCGTGTTGAAGATGTTCGACCAGATTGACGAGTTGGCTGAGGATGGAAGGTGTATGGTGTTCGTGCTGATTGATGAGGTAGCGAGCGTTCCACTTGAAGAAGATTCCTCAATGTCGTTGTTGTTGTTCAGGTGGAATCCTTAGGGATGTCGCGCGATGCTTCGACCAGTCGGGGAGATCCAGCTGACTCTATTCGTGCTGTAAATGCCTTGCTCACACAGATCGACAGGATCAGACGGTTGGTCTTCATTGCTTTGAGTTGTTAGTTAATCGGTTATGTTTGGGATCTTCAGAAGAGCAAACGTCATTGTTCTCTGCACGTCTAACATGGAAGACTGCCTTGATCGTGCACTGCTCGATCGAGCCGACGTGGTGAAGCACGTGGGACAACCTTCAGCCAATGCATTGTACTCAATACTTGCTAAATGCATCGAGGAGTTGATCAGGGTTAGTACGTTAGGTATCACTTTACTAATTGGATTTCAATTTTTGCCGCCGGTGACGAACAGGTTTAATAAGGTGCCACCCATTAGGATAGATGCTAGATTTGCGTAGTAAAAGTAGGGTATGAGTTCACAATTAGCAAATTTTGATAGTGTCAAAGATTCAAAGGAGGTAATTCCTACAGTATGTTTATTCCACTCATAGTAGCCGACGCCTTCCTCGTGCAGCTCGAATGGAGCTAAGTTTCTCTCGTCTTGCCCATGAAAACCAGTCTTTCCGTTCACTGTTGATCCGCGAATTGGTCGCGAACTTGTTTGCGAAAAAGAAGACATTGATTGGCCACCATAGTTTTGTACAGGCCAAATGCGCATGCCAACTGCTTCGACGATATTGCGCTAAGTGAGTGGCGCATCCCACAGAGGAATAGTTTAACACTAATCTTTACCCTTATCCTGTACCATTTTCATGGATTCGTTCTCTGTTGCCTGTCATTTTGTCGTTATTGCTTTAGTAGGAACTGATATACATGAAAATACATGCCCACCTGGAGCATAATAGCGAGTCAGAGGAGACGAATGCTTGAGCTGGGGCGCTGATCAAGCTAGTCCAGCGTAGGCCAATCAGTCGTTCAATTCCTTCCTAGGGCCAGATACCCTCGACGACATACAGCAATTTAACGGAGAAAATACATCTGAAATCACTGATAGCGCGGCTTATCATGGTGAAATGTTTAACCGTACCGCTCGATGAGTCGCGCTATCAAGGATTTCCGCTGCTAAGTCGTTGATGAATCCGGCCGCTGGTCGCTGAATTGGTTCCAAACTTCTACAGGACAAGTAATACTGAACTATTAGTGGACTGGGTACATAACGTCGTTGTTTAGCCCAATAAATGACAAGGGATACGTTAAGTAGTCCTTCTTGGGGTGCGCCATGCATTCATGTGCTGCATAGCGTGGAGGCAACTTGAATGCGTATTTCGCTTATACTTGTGGTGGCCGGCCAATGAACAATCATTGTTTCATCCTTCTTAGTCTGGTAACAATCCACCGATCCCAGAGTGATGGAAGATTTGATTGCCCTGGGCAGGAAATCCGAACCGAAAATCTGAAATCGGGTGCCGACCTAAGCGAGCACCTCCTCTGACTGCATGCGGAAAATGAGGAAAATTTTGAGTACCGTTTAAAGGACTATGACAATATCTTTTTTCCTTCCTTCCTTTAAGTGCCGGAGATACTAAAGATTTAAAGGACATGTTTTCTCATCCTTAGCTAATTCCTCGCAAAAATCTAATAGCGACCGTTTTTCGGTGTTACTTTGTTGTAGTCACCCATTCATATTTTTTTGACTTTGCAAAGGTATTATAGGATCTGACTCTTATCCTTTTCCGTAATAGATCCGTTCATTTTGAATTTGCAGATCGGTGTGGTTGTGAGTGGAGAGAGAATCCCTTCCATAAGAGAACTCAGAGATGGTGATGGCCAGTGCTCCGCAGGACACGAGCTTCTGGAGCTGGCCAAGCTGGCTCAAGGCATAAGTGGGCGCTCCATACGACAAGTCCCAGCGCTAGCGTGGTCTAAGGCAGATGAGGTACGCGACTCAATTGTGGAGTGAGATGTCAGCTATGAAGGGATGCTTTCAGGACGCAGTCTCGCTTCCCACGTGTCTGTCACTGTTCAGAGAAGCAATTGTGGAGAAGGCTGACTTATGCCGATAACTCCTCTTCCTTTCTCGAAGCACTGTGCTGCATGTGAACCACTGAGATCTTAAGCCATTGATTCACAGGTTTATAAATATGAGGTGGTAACAACTTCGTACAATGAATGAACATATGAACATGACAAGGAGTTCTCCTAGAACTGGACATCGTCTAATATCGGCTCCTCAGGCGGATTTATGCTTCCATGACTTGGTGGAGGTGGCGATGACTGTGGTGCTATGGGGTTTTCTACGCCCTCGTATTCGGCATGAACGACCTGAACTCCTCTGTACAGCACATAGTGCTGTATCATGAAGATTATGTCGAAGAACATGGAGACGAGGCCAAGACCGAATTTAACGGGGTTCCCGTAGAAGGTTACCCAGTCGGCAACATTGAAGCACTGAAGAACCATCTGCAGAATGTCCAGTGTTCCTCCGGTGAAGTCGAGCAGCACATTGCCAATCGACCATCCGACGGTGCTTTTCCTTTGAAAATTGAAAAAGACCTGAAATTTCCACGATGCAGTCACAAAGGGGATGGAATATACATTGATTGAAAATGTGACTTCTGTAACTTGAAACTCCTGTCTTGTGGAACAAGGTTTTAAGTCATTGAAATTTAGCACTGAGTTCATATTGTGGTGAACGGAGAATCGAAAAGCGGTTGTAGAGGTCTGCTAGCCTGCTCAGGCAGAAAAGGAAACTACAAACTGGGGACCACACACACTTGAAGATGTAATGGATAGGAATTCAAACGCTTGAGCTGAACCTACAAATGTCGTGCTCAGAAGTGCGTTTCAGGTGAACTGGAGCAGCTTTTAGGCAGTTAAGCGATCAACGTCTGTATTATATAAAATTTCGCGCCAAACTGGATACTCTTGCAATCCATCGAACAACTGTGAAAATCAACAGAGGAATAGACGATTTTGAAGACTTAATATCTCTTTAGACGGCAATAGATGTCATTAGTTCTTGGGCAGAAAGATGGGAGCTGCCGCTTGCTGCTGAAAAATAGCACTTTCTAATGATCGGATCTAAATATCGCACCCAAACACCGACGTATCGAATCAATGGTCAGCCTCTAAAGAAGGCTAACAAAGTTCGTGACTTGGGCTATAATATAACGAGTGATCTATGTTTTCCAGAGCACTGCAAACATTTGGTTAACAAGCCCAGTTTTCGCATCTATAACCTGTTCAAGGCTTTGAAATGCTGTGGTTGAAGCAACAAGGATAGGTTCCCAGCTCATGGCGAGCTTTTGCGATGCTATTTTGGTAGGATGCAGGGCCCTGTATGTGGAGTCTAGAACCACAGTTAGTTTTTGTTGAAGGCTTCTTTAAAGACCTGAAAGGGAGGTCTGAAAGCGTGCGCGCAACTATCATCAACCCCTACGACACCCAACGAGATGTGCCTCGGCGGCGCAGTTGGTAGGTGGGCCGCTTCATAGGAGCACACCGAAGGGCTTTTCAGGTCCAATCCGAGTGCTGCCATTGCTTTTGCACGGATTAGTTTGTTGTTGTTAATACACTTTCTTATGATCACAGAAGTCAATTTTAGATCACCAATGCTTACAACAAAACAAGACTCTATTTTCGCCTTTATAAGTGCTAGTTTTCAACTATGCATATCCGTACCACCACCATATCATACCGTATCACCAATGATACCGTAACTGCACACAAATACGCTCATCTTACGGTTGAATATTATGAAACCGGGCCATATCAGTACCTAAGTGCACTAAAAATGTCGTCCTCAGCTGAACGTGTTGTTGACCCACTACTTTCCACCTTTACGCCGGATTTCGCTTCTCCGACAAGGAGAGAGATTGCGGTTGCGGTTGCCATATAAGGACTCTTCCTGGACGCCATTTATGGAGATGTCGATTGTCCGGAAGAAGAGGCGGAACAGGTTAGAGGGAGTATAATGAAAATGGCACCTTTCTACATGTATCATCTAGGTTGTTTCATAAGTGCGCTTCGATGAGGAGGTGGATGTCGACTGGACACCTGTTGATGGCTGGATGCGAAGGGGGAAGACAATAGTGAGATTACGTCGATGTTCACCCAGGATCCTTTTCTACACCGCAGATTACGCGTTTACGAAGAAGAAGTGGTCATTCCTTGCCAGGGAGAAGATTGTTCCTCACTGGCTTTTGTAAGATTGCTGCTGGTGTGACAAGCGCTTGTGTTTTAATTGTTTCATAGTTTTGTACCATAGCTGTTGACTGGAAGGGAAATAATGAATATAAGACTTTCAATTTAATAATGTATAAGACTTTTTATTTGCAGAGAAGTGATATGGTACAGATATGCATAGTTGAAAAACTAGAACATATAAAGGCGCCTAGAGAGAACCTTGGTTTGTTGTATGCATTGGTGGTCTAAAATTGACTCCTGTGATCATAAGAGAATGTAATAACAACAAACTAATACGTGCAAAATTCATGGCAGCACTCGGACTAGAACTCAAAAGCCCGCCGGTGTGCTCCTATGAGGCGGCAGAATTACTGGCTGCGCCACCGAGGCACATTTCGCTGGGTGTCGTAGGGGTTGATAATAGTTGCGCGCACGCTTTCAGGCCTCCTTTTTGAGCTTTAGAGGAGCGCTCAGCAAAAACTAACTGTGGTTCTGGACTCCACTCACAAGGCCCTACGTCCTGCCAAAATAGCATCGCAAAAGCTCACCATGAGTTGGGAACCTTTCCTTGTAAGTCACGGACCAGGTCAGATTTTCCAATCTACTTGGCATGCACGAGGATACGGCATGGCTATCTGTGCAAGCGTGTAGAAGACTCACTATATGTTGAGTGGAGTCAAGTGCTCGAAGACCTGCTACTGCTCATCATGATTTAACAGGGATTGTTGTGTTTTGTCTTAGAAATGTTCTTGCGGTTCGGTTTTTCTAACATCGTTGATGCTAGACTTTGATCTACGCCACACATAAATAAATCACCTCGAGGCAGTATATATTCCAAACACTGTTTTTTATCTTTCATGTACAAGTAGAAGAGCAAACTTTTCACTTGAAATTTTCTGTTTGCATTTAAGTCACTTTTAACACTTCCCTTTCTCTTCTTTCGTCTCTTCTCCTTCTTCCCCTATTCCTGTGCATATCTCTCATTCTGTAGTCCACTAAGTCTTCTGTACAACTGAGTTCTTAACGCTGTCTCTACTGTCAAGGGTAGAGACGCTGCTCCTGTGAAGACACACGAAACCTAGGTGATGGACGAGGCGAAGAGGATATTTAGCAGAAATGTTTCTTCCTAAAACAGGAACAAGGAGGAAATGTCCCATAGTTCGCGGGAGATATCCTCCACAAATCTCAAGTATTAGTAAGCTGAAGGTTAGCTGGCATACCTGAGGTAGATACTTCGAAAGAGTGACGACCATCTTTATATACGAGAAGCACATGACGAACTGCAGGATGCTGATGTAGCTCAGCAGTCCTGCAAGTCCAGAAAGGCATGCGAAAAGAACTAGAAGGGACGAGAGAGCTATGCCAACTCTGGACAATCGTTGATTGTCGCGCTGAAAGCGACGAGATCAGTAAGCTCAGAGATGTCCCCGAAGGAGCGGAGAACACCTCGTATATGAAGCACTGGATGGCCGTCACAGCGCAAGCCAGGGAAGCATGGACTGCGAAAACGACGTCATTCAACAGGACTGGGATAGGACTTCTCGGATGCTCTCGCTTGTACTCGGCCTGCAAGGAGGTCACCATGAGGTGCTCATATCAGCTCGGGTTAAACGAAATCTGGTTCCGCAGACCACCTCACCTGAACATTGACATCGTAGTACATGAGCAGGTTATACAAGCTGTAGGCTGAGAATCCGATCAGATTCAACAACAGAAAATCGAAATTCAGGCCGGTAACACTGAAAAACATTCCAGTTAATAGCAGTAGAAAGAAGTAACGTATACAGTCCACGTCAAACCTTTTTCTTCTAAAGTTGAGGAACATTTGTGGGTAGAACGACAAACTCCACGCGAAGAAGTACATCCAGCCAACAATTATCGTACAGGTATAAATGACATGTGACTCTATCACGGTCACTCGGACAAAGGCTTCCGATGTCCTGTAACTAAAGGGAACTCAGCATCAAGCAGTAGAGCTCCCACGAACTCGGCTCCAATACAGAAGTAGAATGGGTCCCTAATACAGATTTGCTCTCAGAAAACTTTCGATTGATTTCAAACACCCGCAATTTTCGAACACTCAAGTAGAAATATTAGGTTGTCGGATTGTAAATGTCGATTTGTCATTTTTCTGCTCTTGTTAATTCTCGGATCATATAACATTACTTGTTTAACAGGCGTTACCGAAGGCGTCTTTCGCCAAAGTTTCGTTCCGATTCGTTGACCCATTTAAAGCATGTTTTTAGATTAACGGTGATCGAGCAGAAGTACCGAGTGCGGGTTTGCTTGCTGTACGACTTCAAGCAAGGACGAACTGCTGCAAAATCCCATCGCATCTTGTCTGAAGTATTTGGTAACGAAGTTCCATCATTACGTCAATGCCAGCGATGGTTTCAACGTTTCCGAGACGGTGATGAGAGCCTTGAAGACGAAGAGCATCAACGGTATCCTGAAGTTGTGGATAGCCAGGAAAAGGAAAGGAAGCTATCGAGTCAGATCATCCAACACAAACTACACGTGAGCTCGCACAGAGGTGCTGCTGTCACCATTCTACCATTGCCGATCGTTTGCATGCAGTCGGAAAGCTAAATCGGTGTGGAAAATGGGCGCCACATCAGCTCAGTAACAGAAACAAGGCAGAACGAGTCGCCATCACTGGAATTCTCATCCGCAAAAGCAAGAACAGCGGTTTCTATGACTCCTTCGTGACGTCGGATGAGAAGTGGATCCAATACTACAATACCATACGAAAGCGGCAATGGTTGAGCCCCGGTGAGGGGCCGAAGACAACGACGAAGCCTGACATTCACGGAAAAAATCATGCTGTGCTTGGTGGAACAGTAGAGGTCTGGTGCATTTTGAGCTGCTGGATCCAGGCCAAGCAGTTACGGCACACCTGTACAAAGATCTACTCAGCCGCGTGGACCAAGCACTGCGTCAACAAGGAGTGAACGCAACAACTGTGATTCCTCCATGACAACGGTTGTTCGCACGCCGCCAATATCACGCTGCAAAAAATTGAGGAGTTGGGATGGAACTTGTTAGCCTCACCGGCCTTATAGCCGAGACCTCGCGCCATCAGACTACCGTCTTGTCCGGTCGCCGGTCGATGCAGACGCCTTGGCGGAGAAAAAATTCGGGAACCGCGACGAAGTCGAAATTTGGGTGTCCAACTTCTTCGAGTAGCAGCCACAGGAGTTCTTCAAGAATTCTTTGCGATGACGTTGGAAACATGTCATTGATAATGAAGGAGATTACCTCTTGTATTAAAGTATGGTTATCCTCTTCTTGTAGCGAAATTTCTTTCTGAGCAAAAACGACATTTATAATCCGACAACCTAATATAATCATAAACCATGGTTTTCTCTGAATCCTCGAATCCGAATATCTTCGAAAAACGTGACCTTCTGATTATTCCAATTTAAACACATTCATAAGAAGCAACTTATCGAATAATCGAATTCGAATATTTAATTTCGAATGGGAACCACTGAGAGGGGGGGGGGGGTGGTCACGGTATCGCTGTTGAAGGAAGCACCGACCGACTGCATCCTTGATCGGGTTTCCCGTCCAACCATAACTTCCACTCCTCCGGGATCAGCGAAATAGTACCAGACTTCTCTGGGAAGGACAAAACACTGACTTGTTCCTCGACTAGCCACAGCAAGACATTGTATTGGCCAAATGCTCATTCAGATGCCTTCACGACATACCGTGGAAGTAGAACAAGTGGCGCTAGTAGAACAATCGCAGAAACAATCTGCAAAGGACACTGCATCCATAAGCGCCGCCTATGTGTGATATTTTGCTCTGGCTCAATTTCACGGACGGTTTTTTAATCAGTCGCCTGCTGTTGCATGCGCCCGATCCTAGGCTCCTGTTTTTTCTCACCCAAGACCAACCAAGCTTTCCATCCCTCCAGGTCAGTGAAGTACTACCTACGATCTGGGATGATGAAGCACTGCTTTGTTCACTGGTTGGTCAGCGCAAGTAATTGTATACGCGAAGTACGCATTCAAAATGCCTCCACGGCAGAAGTAGAATGCATTGGGCATCTCGGAAGGAATTGATTAATGCTTTAGTCATGTCGGTTTCGATTTTTTTTGTTGCTGATTTTAGAAGAATGTTCTGGCACGACCCATTTTTCCACTTGAGCGAGCGACATCTGAGCATAAAAATTTACAATCACGACGTCACCTGTCACGAAAATTAATTTCTTTCTACCAAAAAGAGACAAAGTCAAGAAGTGAAAGTGTGCCCCGCTAATTTTGGAGATTATTATACAGAGATCAAGTCTAAAAGTCCTTTGCCTAGACGTGCCGTATAGCCAGTTCAAAGCGCCTCATGCTAGGATTTTATAGCTGGTTTCTTAGACAATTCCGTTCCTACATATCACTCAAATGCCAAGATCCAAACGAACTTTGCTGACAGGAAAACAGGGCTTTTCAGCTGTGGTTGCCGGCAAAGGTGGCTTAAATCCCTATGTTTGAAAGTGAAACATACACGGATTTAAAACTGCAAGCCCTTACGTAATGACACTAGATCGCCTGCTTACCCCATGTAAAAGGGAGCATAAAAAGGAGAAAACGTTCAGTTATAAAGCTTCTGGAGAATTTTTACATCCTGCAGACCTCCACTTGAGATGAAATATCGGAGAAGATGTGTTAAGGGAGTGTCTATAAATAGGCTGCTTTGAGACTAATACGCTCTCGAACGTCCGCAGAAAAGATTGTCTGCTAATGATAAAACAGAGTTCGAAGTATCCCTTAAACGATTAGAATTGTTAAGCCGCTACCAGCGCGAGGCGGTTGTGTGAGCGATGAGCCAAAGAATCGCCATTCTTGGTTCTTTAAATGCGACAGGTAACATTGGTGACCCTGCATAACTCTCTGAAACACACTGATCCTCTCCAAACGAGACCTCCCAGCTCCACAGGAGTGCACGAATCTACTTAGCAGCCGGTGCCGGACAGTGAATGGGATTTCCATTAGAAGCAAAACAAGGAGGAAAACACGTAAGGCCATAGGTTTCCGGAATCGTAGCTGTAACCCAAACTCACTTGAGTTCGCATTTCGATGTGTTAGTCAGAGGTAATACGGAGCAGTTGACAACATCCAGGTACGTCAAGCTAATCGGCTTTCTAGCAGAGATCTGCAGTTGACCACGACCCGTTGATTTTGACAACGTGATATGGTTAGCGGAGTTGAAGTAGTCAGAGTGATTGAAGTACAGCTCCACATCGTACGGAAGGAGCGGCCTGAAAGCTGAATGACCTGAAAACGACGCAGAACTAAATCAGTTTCTGGTGCTCATCTATCTAATCTTCCTTCTACTCTTCTACCTCTGCTTTCAATCTTTTCGTTAATGCACTGTCTCAGATATGGTGTCGGCACAGAAGCATTAACACGTTAAATCATCGTCGTCCCTTTCTCGTCATCCTTATCATAATGCATCCTCTAAAGTCACTGTATTCCATATTTCTCAGTGAGAGCTTGCTTCTGCTGCGATGTTACGATCCATTAAATTCCGCATCAGAGAGAAACATCAAATCTAGAAACACTTAGGCCCGTCAAACGTCAAAAACACGAACTTTAATATGTTCGTGTTTTTTTGTAAAGCGCACAATGTTCAATATGTAAATAAATAAAATAAATAAATAGATTCTCGCCACTACTACAAGCAATTCGGAATCACTGCCCGATGAAAAATACAATGCTGGGGACGAGCAGTGAATAAGCGATATTTCAATAGTCTTAATCGAGTGTTTGTACTCCAAAATATACCCAGGACCTTCACTTTTCACATTGCTGCACGAACTGTTGGGTGGATGCATGCGTTCTCGGACATTTATCGCTGTTTCCGCTTAAGAATAGTTTTCCCGCCACCGTGGGCAGTGGCCTAAACGTGAGGAAATAATCTCTACAGTTGAAAGAAAAGCATAGAAAACGATTAATAACAGTCGCCTCAGCACTGTTTCTATTATATTATGGTCTCGTAGTTTACGCCTTCTGAACCCTAAATCCAGAGCGTCATGTTAACCTTATTCATGTCTTTCCTTAAACGTGTACTGCTCGGTTGAAGTAGAATGTATTTAGACAAGGAGTGTTTCCGTTTCAAATCACAGACTACCGTCTGCATTAGAAGTTCAATAGTGGTGACTAATTCGGCGAGAATGAAGAGCTCTGGACACCTGAAAGCTGGATCTGGACATTCTGAGAAAGCTAATGAGCAGTTGGAAGTGGATCCACACTAAGCGGACCTCGAGCTGTAAGCCACCGCTTGTGCTACCCAATGGTAGTTCGTGTATAGAGGCATTATAGATCGACAAAGTTCCAAAATGGGTCGATTGGTACCCCACGCACTAACCCACCCCGAAATGGATCGTTAGACTGATGTAGCAATTCATACCTATCGTCAGCAGATGCACCCAAGTCTGGGTCGCCGATATAATCACAGGTGCTAAGAAATGGGTACCCTGCTTTAATATTCATCGTCGCATTCACAAGACCGAATAGAAGGCAGAAGACGAGATACAACACTTCATTAGCACTTCGGTGTCACGAGGTTGATAGGTGAAATTTTTATTGGCCTGACGTCTCGGCCGTCTCGTCGTCTTCCGAGGCCTAAAAACGGTTGGATGCGTTATCTTTGCAACCTACCCGACCAAGCGCCTCGCCCACGCTGGTGTTTCCGACCTAAAGTCGGATAGTCGGTCGGGTAAAGTTACGAACTCACACGTGCTCCACCGTCTGAGAGTAGCGATTGCACACTACTACTTGAAGTTAGTAGGCCCAGTAGCGAACGAAACATACTGCCCGGTCGAGGGCAGTATGTTTCATTCGCAAACTCATTGCGGTTGTTCATCCTTGGACTTCTGGAAGGAATCCAGAACGCTTCGAGCGCTTTTCTAGAGGAAATCTCTGTCTCGAACGTAAAATCGTGCACTTCACATCATAATCGTCACCGCCCTGTTCTTCGACCCTATGTCTGCCGAGCGGATAAGATTGGTACAATGCATTTGCAGATGTTTTTTTAATTCGGACATATAGACGCCTCCCGGTTTTTCCTACATATGCGCTATCACAAGTGTCGCACTCGATCTGATAAATCACTCTTCCTTTTGCGCAATCTCCCAGTTCAGAGTGGGCAAATAGCACAATCACTGAAAGGCACTGCTTGTCATAGAGCATGTTCCGTACCAACTGTTTTTAATGTTGTTATTAGGATTGTGGGCGAGTGTAGTGCAGTCGGAGGGGGTGCCGGCTGTAGCGTGCACTCGGAATAAGGCTTTTGGTTCGGATTGCCCCACCCGCAGACCAACCAAGCCGCCCATCTCAGCGTCGATGATTTAGTACCAGGGAAGGATAAGGGGAATCTGGGAAGGGTAAAGCGCTGATTTGTTCATCGGCTCACCACTGCAAGTCATTGTATCACCAAATACGCATTCAAATCGCCTCCAAGACATCACACAGAAGTAGAATGCATGGCTCATCCCAAGAGTGATTGAGTAACGCTGCCCTTTATCCTTAATCCCTAAGAACAATATCGTCTTACAGACCCTATTTATTTGTTATTGTTCTCTTAAAGCGTGCCTACCGATCCTTTTAGGAAACAATGAAGAATAACCTAAGGTGAACTAAAAACACATACCCCGCTTTGCAGGAACGGTTTAACGATAAGTATTGGGCGCTATGCAACAGATAGGAGAACATCTCACAAGTGAGGTCGACTATGACGCCAATAGACAGCTGTGAACCTCATCCTCTATATGGCGTGAGTAGGGGAAGAGCTACTCCTTGAAGCAATGATTTTGAAGGTGCAGGTGACGTCACTGAGGCAGATTGGCTATGAGCATCTTCGTGGAATCCATAAAAACTGGACTCTGGTTTTGACCTTAGGTTGCCGGCTTTCCTACGCTACTAGACATCGGACGACGCTGATCTTTGGTTGGCTCACGGCCAAGATCTGACTGACTGCCCCCTCGGACGGTGATCAGCACGCCGGAATGCCGGTGTACACTTCATCAAACAACGAGTGCAGCCCCAGAATCACCATGACCAAATTCCGTTCCGTTGGCAAACGATTAGTTGAAGGGCGGGAATCACACATGCGTTGCGCATACCTGGACTGAAATGTGATGTCAGTGGTTTCGTTGACCTCCAGCAGAACGTCCTTCGGGGCGGCTGATAAGACTGCCTCTGTTGTAAGAACTGACGAGAATCTAGTAAAGCATAGTGCAAAGAACAGTAGTAACATAGAGTTCTGCTGTACCCCTGAAACAGATGACAGATTTGAACCATGAAGCTTCTATCTTCCGGAAGCCGAACAGACAAATGACACCAGATTAAAAAACGAGTGCACACGATTTAAGAAGTCGCGAGATACATCGACAGCGGCTAGGAATGGAAGCAAGTAGAGGAGCATACAGGTTGACCACCACAGCTGTGATTTCGGGTGGAAGTCTCATATTAGTCCTCTTCCTTGCTTTCGGCGGACGTAGGTCGGCGTCCAAGCCATCTAGAAGCTCGTATTCTGCTTTATAGCAGATCAGTAATCGTCGGCTTATAAGTGCTTTTGTGTCAGCCTCTTAGCTTAAAAACTGAAAATGAAGGGAAGAAAAAAAGCACCCGAAGAGGCGCACGAGTTCTTATTGTTTTTTTCGCTCTCAACCGAAGTAAAAAAACCTGCCTAGTATTTTTTAATCATATTTATTCTATCTCGGAAACGCTCTAGGTAGCAATCGTAAAAGAATCTTGTTACAAGCACCCCAAATCGAGCTTCTCTTGGAGTTTCAAGGATCCGCCGGCTGTCCCGTGCAGGTCAAACCGTGATTATTACATAGTAAGTGTTCCATCCAGGCGAACCAAGACTTCCATCCACCCAAAGTCGGAAAATTAGTAGCAGACTAATCTGGGAATGAAAAACACTGAAATGTCCACCGGCTGACCACTGGAATTCATTGGGTCGACCAAATATGCATTCAACTTGGTTCCACCATAATCCGTCCAAGGTGGATGTGCTTCTCACAAAGGGATTGACTATCCTTATCCTTTATTTATTGTGAGAATAGAGAAGGTAATTCGTCTTAACATGGCGTAGAAGAACACTGCAGTGGGACATTCCACTAAAACCAGTGTTCACCTTTAAATCAAAAATGATCAGTTGTACCTGGCTTCTGTGTGAGCAAAAGTGTCTGTCTGGAAGGCTTCCAGGCAAAGGAGCACGTAAAGAAGAGTGCTAGAGTGACTACATTACTCATTCGTTGTTTGAACAGTGTACCCGAGGGAAGTGCACAGTGAAAGGACTCTGAAGAATTCCACTGATTAGAAGCGCTTATTTGATCAGAATAAGCACTTGTTTGGAGTGATCAGAGAACGTTATCGGACCGAAAACGGCGGCGCGAGCACTGGTGACGACATCTGCCGTCTTTTGAAGGCAAACCGTTCAACTGGGTTACAGTGCAGAAAGAAAAACGAACGTTCGCAGATCTGTGGAAAAGAAAACGGTGCATGTTAGAATCAACAAGTGCTACAACCTCTGCCTCCGTTTCCCAGATTTTTTGCGAAAGATATCAAGAGACCAGCTGGTCACCGTGAGCCCAAAGATACGCTAACAGAATCTTTGACGAAAATCCCGCCAAAAAGGAAGAAAATCCTTGAACATCGCTTCAAAGGCGATGTTCAAGGAAGCAAAATCAGCATGAACCACGGCTGCTAGAATTGCATAGGGTGAGGAAAGCCACAATTGCACACCAACGCGCACCGCATATTTTATTGAGTTACACAGGTTATGAAGGGGAGGGAAGGTCTTTCACATTCTTGAACGATGTTCTGGATGTGGTTAATGGGTCTCAAGGAACCGAGAATGCCGGCATGTCATTGATGCAAAAATGGCAAAACACGTGATTTCTGCTATTGGTTGAAAATTATCACCTACAGATATGTTGCCCGTAGAAGCAAATACATGGTGAATCAAAATAACGTGGACAAGATTTTTCCGTCATAATTATAGAACAACCAATAATTCGAGAAAACGTCAACTAATCTACAACAATACAAACATTAGGGTAGTTGTTGTTCAAGTGGTTTCGTAGTGGCCTCCCTTGGAGCGGATGCAGAGAGTCAAACGTTTCGCGAATTTTTCGACGATGGGCCGCAGGTCGTACCTGGGAACAGATTCTGTTCACGGATGAGAAGCTGTTCACCGTGGAGCAGGCACACAATCGCCAAAATGGTAGTATGTGGTCTACACGGGCTCCAAGCACGTCAGTTATCGTTCAGAACCCACAATCTGTTATGGTTTGGGGCGGAATCTCTGCTAGCGGCAGGACCCCTGGTTTTCGTGGATAAAGGAGTGAAAATCGACGAAGATGTGTACCAGCGAGACATTCTCGAGTATATAGTTCTTACTTGGCCCCAGTAGCACTTCGGTGATGCCCACTGAACGTTCCAACAGGACTCTGCATCTGCACGTAGGGCGAAGAGTGCGCAGGCATGGTGCAAGGCCAATTTCCCCGACTTCATCACCGACTTCATCACGCCGTATTCTCCGGATTTGAATCCGATGGGCTCCAGTGTGTGGGCATTTTAGAGGCTAGGATCGGCGTCAAACGCCACCGCAGTCTCGAGTCGCTGAAGGAATCCTTGCGCAACGAGTGGGAACGGTTGTCTCCTGATGACCTGTGGCCCATCGCCGAAAAATTCGCGAAACGTTTGGCCCTCTGCATCCACTCCAAGGGAGGCCACTTCGACACCGCTTGAACATGATGTGCCCTAATGTTTGAGTTGCTGTAAAGTATCCGTCGCTTTTTCGAATTTTTGGTTGTTTTATAATTATAATAAAAAATCTTGTCAATGTTATTTTGGTTCACCCTGTAATTTTTCCTCGCTTTGATAACATACTGGCGGAACCTGTACCACAAAGCTCTGTATGCTAGCTGCAAGACCAGGAATCAGGAGAGTTTATGTCATGAATTTCAAATGCCTGTATAAATTTAATAAGCGGAGATGACCGAGAGGCTGAGAAATACGTGCAAGAATTTAATTTCGGAATTAGTGAGGAAAGGCAAGCTCTGCAGCAACTGTCATTTTCAATAAAAAGAAATGGCTAAATATCAAAGGGTATAGGTGGGAACAAACGTGGCCCACAAACAGAAAATCGGTTTCCTTAAGGCGGTCTCCTTATTAAACAGGAGCAGATGAGTGAATCACAGCTTTCCGCCGAGAAGCATGAATCAACAACGTACAGCGTCGAGAATTCCAGAAGAGATGGAGACCCCAGTGTCACGAAGGGCGTCATGCTGTTCGTTCACGGCTTCCAGGATCAAGTCCGACCACCAGGTTAGTCAAGGTCCTGGCGTTCTTTCCGCAGCTTGCGGAATTGTTCGTGCACTGCTGTCGTGCTGCGAAACTGTCAGCGAAACGCATAGATTAACCAGCCCGCCTGATTCTCGAGGAATTTTTCATTTTTGCTCAATAGAAAAATCAAGGACGAAACAATTTGAAATTAACAAATTCGGTGATGGGAAATATGCTGGCAAGATTCTAATAACAACGACAGTCAGTGGGCGAAAGTTCCGTCGAGCATCTGCATCGCATTTTCGTGCATCATATTATAAGGAAAGGATTTACAGCAATTTCTATTTACTTTTGAAAAAATTGAGAGGTGTTTCGAAGAGCAAAACAAATCTCAATAAAAATAAAGAGGTAATAAGATATTTGATCGAAACAATTCGCCCTAACCAACAACGCGAAAAACTCAAAGATGTGTAATATAAATTACAGTAATGATAAAAAATAAGTGGAAACTTAGTGAAATATATAAATAGATTAACAATTTTTTTACGAAATAGCAATCTCGGAATAGGCCCGAAACGAAATAACCAACGTAACCTGTTAAAAATGATGGACTAATCACGATGAAGAAACCGTAGAATTTCAGGCAAACAAGGCAAAATTGAAAGATCCACGATAACCAACCTTTTCGCTAATTATTGCCCCACGCATTTCACTCACTTCTAAGCAACTGGAGCTTATTAGAGAGGCCAATCTAAATGCACGCTTGTCCTAAACGATTAAAACACATTCACAGAAAACCTCTCACCCCTTCCAAACGCTTCACTTTGGCGCACCCCTCCTATTTCAAACAAACGTTTGAAAAGATGTTAGGTCAACAAACAGTCACACGATAGCTGAGTAGCCCACTCGCAGAACGTGAAGCTTTTCAGAATCAAAACACAAAATGGAAGAAGTGTTGATTCCCTTAACGGATAGGCAGTGACAATGATATCATTTAATTGGCGAATTCTTTGAGGAAACGCCGCTGTGATCCTAGATACGTTGCGCTTTCTCTTATCATGCAGAGATATTTTTCACCGAAGGATGACAAATCTCACGAGGAAAGGCTAGTTATGATGACAAACAAGAAGATAGATGACAAGCGGTGAAAAGTGGTCACGTCGTCAGAGAACATGCGGCCAATTATGAAGGCCCTTCTCCATTGCAACGTCTTAAATCGGCCCTCTCATATCTGCAGTTCTTAGAGAGACTTGCGTTCCAGCGAGCCATAGTGTGACTTATCGAGAAGAAAAGACAGAAGCATTCAGGCGGGAAACCGGAACAACGAGTGGCAAGCACGTGTCGTCCAATCACACTATAAATAGGCTAACGGAGTTCGACGGTCATCCTCTTCACTGACGCATCGGTGGGGACGAAATGCCAGCGAATGAATGTAAACAAACTGCGATGAATTACGAGAGAGACGAAGGTGTGATCCATAATAACCGCGCCCCTGAGTGGGATGTGGTGAGAATGAAGAGTCTCTCTGAAATTACGAGGATGATCAAAGGCGCTCAATCTGGCAATACGAGTCCTTTGCAAGAAATGATAATCGCTTATGAATGGAAAAAAGCGCATTACGAGATATGTCAGTGCGATGTTGTACCCACAGAGTTGATGTAGTCTCATTCGTAAGGAAGTGCCTGCCTGCTAACATTTGCAATATTTATTTATTTATTTATCTTTATTAGATTAGCCATGCAGGATCTTCAGTTATGCAGGGCCATTGCGCGTACAAAGAATTCCAGGTAGTGACCCATCTATCACACCTATATATCACATCTGCTTACCCGAGGATAACACAAAACCCAAATTAAACGCTCGTTTCAAGCGGGGCGTTTCCCAATGAGTACCGCTATGCACCCTGCTCATGAGAGCACCCTAATCCATGTGCAACAAATCTAGAATAAGATGCTAATCTCGAGTATGAAATCAAACTAATCCAAGACGACATAGCCTCCGGTGGAATTCGCAATCAGCTGATAGCAGTGACTGTGAAATATCCTACAACAGATCACAGACCCAGCTGTCAAACGAAACAACCACTAATTTGAGGAGCAAAATCGGATCGATCAGAGACAGACAGGCGGATCGAATTGGCACTTCCAGCGCGGCCATCTTACGACCACCTAACACGAATGTTCCCGAAGAATGGGCGGCGGCTTCCTCCAAGAGTTGTAGATAACTTGTTACTAAAAACTGTGTTCAACTAACAATTAATCGGCCGGACGGTTACCTATAGAAAATCTAGCTCCTTCTATCGATCCCAAACACCTCGGAACATCTGAGGTCCACTGAGCTGCTGCGTATGAAAGCTCACGTATTTGGTTGCAGCTGGCTCATAGTGCCATCCAAACTCGCAATCTCTATTTTGTTAACGTCAATTGTTTGAAGCCAGGCAGAACTGCCAGGGCATTCCTTGCGTCAAATTACTCCAACTGCATTGTATGAACATACAATCTGTTCGCATTACTCTTTTATTATTATTTTTACTCACCACAAAACACCATTGAAAAGAAACAATAAATTTTCTGCAAAGGTTGCGGGTTTCCACTGCACTGGGTGGCCACTATACCTTTGTCCTTTTCGAATTTCGAACAGTCGAATTTCGAATAAATTCGAATTTCGAATATTCGAAAAAAGTCAAATATTCGAATTATTCGATTATTCGAATATTCGAGAAAGTCCAATATTCGAATTATTCGATTATTCGAATATTCGAGAAAGTCCAATATTCGAATATTCGTTTATTCGAATATTCGAAGGCTTCGAATATCGAATATTCGAATAGTCGAATATTCGAATATTCTTTATCAATCTCTTAACAAGTTAGTGGCACTCTTCTTCCAAAACCAGGGGAGTGTGACCTTATGATAAAAAACGACGTTTGAGTTTCGCGCGTCGCTCAAAGTGCGCCGAATTGTGTCTACGCAATCTGACAAGGGAAGTCAATGAGCTTCCCGTGGAGATTTCCAAAATGACCTATTGCTTGTTATAAGAGTGTGTCTAAGAAGCACCATAGTGGTCTTCAAATGTCCTGCGGGCTTCTGGGTAGGTAAAAAATTACAAAAAACTGTAGCACTTCAGTGCTGGCTGATGAGGCGAAAGTGACGCCTTGAATGGCCTTGAAATGCTCAGAAATTAACATGCAGATGCTATAGAGCTTTAATTATAGTTAGATGTTAGAAATCTGACAATTTATTAGGTTTCCCGAAATGGACTGCAGGGTACATTCAAGTGCGGCAAACTGGGGGTGTGGATAGCGGGGAGAGGTCCAGGTTCGAATCTAGGAGAGGTGTTTACGGATTGCTGGGCGTTTTCGTAAATGTAGAACACATTCTCATTTTAACCTCATTTACGAACATAATCGAAATGTTTTGCTTCAGTCCATCTCAGGGATGTGCTGATCGGGCTTCGGGTTTCAATAGAGAACGTTTGTCTTGTAAATTTTACTAATTTTACCATCTCTTATAAAATGTATCATTTTTGACCCACTCCGTAGTGTTGGTCTTCTTGCAGCCTATTCTTCCTCGGCCACTCTCCCGCGCTGACAGGGGGGGGGGGGGGCTTTCCAAACGTAGGTACTTGTAGTAATTCTCAAGACTTCGTAAGTAGAGAATAAAATTTCGTCCAAACGTTGTCCTGAGGGTTAACTGAGGTTCTGATCACGAAGCTGGCAAACGCTTTCGGTGTTACGGTCGACCACAATAGGCGATGGTGAGTATGTGCAAGAAAAGGTGCAGAATAACCGGCCGTGTTGTACTGTCGTGACTCCAAAAATTGAGTGGAGGTCGGAATTTTTTTTCGCTCAAACATCACCTGTACTGCTACTTTGGATGCTGAGCACGAATATGGTATCCAATTTCGACAATTTGGCCGCTTACGATATTTCATAGTGTGTGTTCGTGAGTAAGGATGGGGTTGTCATGACCACTGATTTCGTTCTTTCCTCGCCTTAGGAAATTATTTAGGCTGCTGCCACGAATCTGTCATTTCTTTTTCTAAATTATCCATTTTTCGTGCACTACTTTCCATCTCAAAGTCGAAGACTGGAAAGCAAGTCTGATCACATATGTAGGTGAAGAAAGCGATTCCATGTACTCAAACTGATAAACTTGATCACTCATGAAAATGTGGAATCACGCGATCACGCGAAAACGTTTACTAGATTTGCGATCAGCACCTCAATTAGCCCTCTAGACGACGTTTGGGCGAAACCTGCTTTCGATCTCCGGAGTTGTGGGAGTACAAGTCCCTAAACCTTCGATTAGCAGAGTGGTGGGGAGACGATGGGCAGCAGGGGTGTGCGTTAAACTTTTTCGGTAAATTTTTAACGACCACTTTTTAACGAAAAATTTTCGCGTTAAAAAGCTAAATTCGGTAAATTCGTTAAATAAAATGTCCCTTAGCTGCATTCAGTTGAAAACCACTGGGGTGCCTCTCGAACGATCCCCCACAGCGCTCAATAGGTCACTTACAAGATTCCCACGGGAAGTTCATTGACCTCCCTTGTGAGTTGACGCGAAGTAAGCGCTGCAAGCGCGGCCCTCCGCTGCGCACCTGCTTCCTTGTAAACGGCCGTCGAGCGTGCTGTGGCCATTCACGTGAACCGCAAGTGATTAGGGTTATGCCTGTACACAGATATTTTTACCTTCAGTATACTACGGGAGAATCTTCGTTTTGTATTTCTACCCCAGTCACAACAAGGGAACGATTAGAGCCGAAGGGGCTGCGGTAGGGAGGTAGAACTTTCAGGGGCCTAGAAAGCTCCTGCTTTCTGCCAGTAAAGACGTTGAAGAAGAGAGGAAGAGCAATGGCTATGGAGTACAAGAGCCAGTCATACTCCGTTTCCTATGAAAGTGAGCCATCCCCATTTTCGCTCTAACACTGTCCAAATCGTAGTGTCTTGTCAGATTAGATTCCAACGCGGATCCGTTTCTCTTCAACGGAGCTAGAACACAAACTGAATGCCATTCATGAGACTCCAGTGCGCCCTTTCTGCACCAGATCGCCTTTGTATCATTTCTCCGCCCATGATAATCATTCTTTTACCACCTGGAAGCTTCGCTATAACATAAGGAAAGATAGCAACCTATAGAGAAAGACCTATAACAATCTAGCTCTGCCTACCCAAGATGTTTCTCTCTTCTCGGTGCACGAATTCTTAGGGAAGCAAAGCGTGCTTCATTGCAATTATACCGCTGTTATTGTCCTTTGGTCTCGTAAAGGAAATGGATGGAGCAGCTATCTATTTCCTTCACAGTGGGTAATAAAAAATAATTAAATTTCAACCACTGGGTGACGACAGTAAATAATAGTGTTCATTTGATTATTCGAATATTCGACTATTCGAAATTCAATTATTCGAAATTCGACTTTTTGAAAATCGAATATTATTCGATCATTCGAAATTCGAAATTTTGAAAATCGAATATTATTCGATCATTCGAAATTCGAAATTTTGAAAATCGAATTTTATTCGATCATTCGAAATTCGAAATTTTGAAAATCGAATATTATTCGATCATTCGAAATTCGAAATTTTGAAAATCGAATATTATTCGATCATTCGAAATTCGAAATTTTTTCCCAAGGACAAAGGTATAGTGGCCACAGGGTCAACGCTCACCACGGAGAGGACTTTGGGGTCATATTTGAAATTTTAGCCACGCGAGCCCCAAACGTCGACGCGGAAAGCCCTTGAGGCATTTTGGATACAGGCTACTAACCCAAAAATCAACCGGAAGGGGGAGTGCCTATACAGGGTGGCCCATAAGTCCTGCAACAAAATTAGGAGACCTTATTGGTTGTCTTTTTCCAACTGCAAAAAAACCGCATACCAACAGTTATGTAGGATATACTTAGTGCTATACTTCTGGAAAGTATCATGGTTGTAGCTGCTCTTATTACAAAGTAATGCGCTCTCACGTAAAACTACCGAAAATTCTTCTCTGGCCCGTGTTGGGGCGCTTCCGTTCCGATGTGACTAAATTTCGGAAGATTGGTTGTTGAACAAGCAGTATGATGGTATTATGTAGGGCAGTGCAGATGCTTCTCAAGAGTGAACATTGAATGAACGGATCTGAACTACAGTAGAAGAACGCTAATAATTTTCTGATCATACACGATGCAGCAACCAGCTGGAACAAATTCAATATTCAGCCGTGTGCGTAATCTATTACTAAGCAATATGTTGTTTCTAGAAAACTACAAGGAAAGCTCTACAAGTCCACAAGTGAGATGAAGACTCAGCTATGAGGAGAAGAGAGTAGAGGGAAAAATTTGTAAGCGCAGTTGGAGGGCGTCGTTCGAAATGGGTATTCAGCCTCTGCCTCATTTGATGAAAAATTTCTCAAAGTTGAGCGATCCCAGAAAGGTCAAAATAATAGTGCGTTTAATGCTACCTTTGCGGGAACCTGATGATATAAACACAATGGCCACGCATGGCAGGTTTTTGTCGTACACGATTTTCCAAAATGTCTCCCCACACTCCATAGGTTTTTGTGTAAAAATAGTGAAAATCAATAAAAATATTCGTTTGATAGGAACAAAAACCTAACACCATATATTAGAGACTCAATCGCGCTGTTTAAAGGCAAAATACACATTCTGGTAAAGCGATTCCTGTAACAGCAAAGAAAAGGACGTGGTAGCGGTTCTCAGTCCATCTGCAAAATATTGCACCTGCGAAAGACTAGCTGTGAAATTCCTAAATCTTTAGATTTTCAATCTTTGTTTATTAACCATCTTAAAGAAAATGTCTTGCTCTATAAAGCCTGTGAAAACTATTGTTCAATATCTTCTTTGGAACGAATAAGAAGTAAAACTCCGTAAGAGGGGCTACGACGTGAGCTGCAAAGCAAGCCACACGATCTGAAGGTTCTTATCAATCCAGGAGTGGTCCTTTATGAATAATACCGCTCCTCCATAATCTACAAACCATGGGCAAACACTGTTTAAAAGTGGTTCAAATTTGGTGCATTCTTAGCCTTTTTATACGCCTATGTTTTTGTTGCAGGACTTATGGGCCACCCTGTATATAACCCGGGAGCTCAGGCCATACCTCCGGCTAGCATTCTAGTCAGGGTACCGTCTTCGTTGGTACCCTCACGAGCACTACTGTTCTGATCGCCTGGCGATCCTTGTTAGGTGAGGTCGATTGCTATCTCCTACTCATCTTGTGTTCGTCTACTCGGTCTGAAAATCCGATAGGATTGAGGAGACTCTTGGTCGAGTGGTCACACTTAGGTTTTCCTTTCAGGCTCTGAAAAAGGCGATCTCGCCAAAACGTAAGCCTTATAAACGCTGTTACCAACCTCGCCTAGAGTTCAAGGAAGAACTACTACGAATTAAACAACAAATTGTTCAGCGGCTAAATGCAATGGGAATGTCAAAATGGGGAAGCATAGTTAGTTCATTGCTGAAGCAACTGTAGCATTAAAAATTGTAATCATTTCACAGGTTAATGCCATGAAGGACGCGTGGTGACGCAGGCGGAGCAGGTGACCATCGTCGCGAGCACCTCCAGTCTGACAAAGGAAGGATACTAGGTGGCCATGGGACATTGAGACGTATATCACTGGATGCGGCATCGAACGCTGATTCCAAATATGTGTTCCGTTTCTGCTGTGCGCATCTGTGAAAGGAGTTATGGGCCATTTTCCTAGCACACTCCTTTGCCCTCCAGGTCTACGCAGAGCGGGCCAATCACAAGAAAGCGAGTAGGGTTGTTACTGCGCTGCCCGCCGAGCAGTGGTGGCGCAGGGAGCAGAGGAGCGCCATGGTGAGACGGGATGGTTTATGGTTCGACTCCCCTCTGGCGCAGGGTTTTTGTTTTTCCTAAAAAAGATCTGTCACGATCAAGCAAAACTCTCTATGTCAAATCGCAACGAGAGGGTTACCAGAAAGGACTTTTCTTCATAATGAGAACTTCATGCTGGCACGAAGATACAATTTATCATGAATAGTTGCTAAGAACATGGCGAGAAGTCAAACAATGCGTTACACTAGCAGCTGTGAAATAACAGTACGAAACGTCCAAAACATGACAGCTGTTGGCAATGACCGCAGCGGATAAAAAACACATCAGTGCAGCCGCTGTAAGAGCAGGGCTCTACGATGCCAGTAGGGAAACAATATTGGAAATATCAGAAATAGAAACGAGAAGATCCACGCTGCTGGCTAGTGTTCTCCTCATCATCTTCCTACACTGACCATGTAGGATCCTCCTCTTCTGCTTTCACTCTGATACCTTCTTCATCCTCTACCTCGATGCTGCCGCATTATGTGTCTTGCTGGATGGATGCAAAACTGCTAGCCATCTTCTTCTCTTGCCTTGTAGGAAGGCGCCGAGGTATCGGAAGGACCGAACTTCTCCAAAAGGCACGCCAACACAACAGATGGTCAGGACATAGTTTGGAAGATAAGTCGGCAGCATTGTCCTTACCGACCCGTGTGTCGAAAAAAATTGCCCAAGGGGGTTATTTAATGCACTGATCACCCGCTTGTAAGTATGGGTGGTGGGATCTTGGTAGTCCAATTCGCTCAATCTTCGCCATTTGACATAGAGAGCTCTGGTTGATCGTGGCAGATCTTTTTTAGGAAGTGTAAAGATCCTGCACCAGAGGGGAGCCGAACCATAAACCACCCCGTCTCACCACCGCGCTCCTCTACCCCTGCGCCACCACTGCTCGGCTGGCAGCGCAGCTTCAACCCCACTTGAGCTCGCTCTCTTGTGATTGTCCCGCTCTGCGTGGACCTTGAGGCAAACGAAAATGGCCCATAACTTCGTTCACAGATGCGCACAGCAGAAACGGAACGCATATTTGGTATCATCGTTCGCAGCTGCATCCAGCGATACACGTCTCATCTTAAAGTCCTATGGTCACCTAGTATCCTTCCCTTATAAACTGAATGGGCGGTCTCTGATCCCGCCCATTCAAAGCGAGCCTTCCATTACTCTGAGGACGTCGAATTGGTACAGTCATTGTCTAGGAACGAAAAAAAACTCTGACATGCCTATCGGCTGAGTACATAGCAAATCACTGTACTGGCCTAATACGCATTCAAAGTACCTCCTCGACATCCCGTAACACAAGGAAGCGTGGTGCATCCCACGAGGGGATTGATTCTTTTGTCTTTCCTTTCGTACTCGAAAAGTAAAAAACATTTCACATTTACGGGGAGACACATTTGTGCATTGAGAAATGCATCAGGGGGCATGCGTAGAGAATCCCAAAGCTAAATTTTCCGCCGTTAAGCGTCTTCCATACCTAACAAATAAGCTTCACACCCAGCAGAAGCAAAAAAAAACGATGATTCCAGAAAAACTTCTCTGCATTGCTTGAATTTTTGAATATCTTCAGAAAACAACAACAATTGAAAAGCAACAAACAAACGACTGCTACTCCAAAACAGATACAAAGAAACTGTGAAACTGTGAAGAGAAGCTACGACTGGCAGATAACACATCTACACAGCAATGATCAGTAGAGTGAGTACTAATTTTTCAGAATACAAACCCATTCTAGGTATAGTTCTTGAAATAGAGATCCCTTGGAAATGACTAATCGTAATTCGACTAGATTCTACAGACATTAGAGGCGTATGCGAGAGTCAGCGCCTCCCTAGGACAACACTACACTGGTCCATTGTCAAGCATAGAAATACAGGAGTCTACTGGTGTCTACGAACAGATAAACTGCCAGTGAGACCACGAATCAGTCGTCGCAACTAGGACATGCATTAAAATCGATCCTAAACCCCATGCTGTTTCGACTTCAATGAAATTTGGGAGTGATCCCGTAATGTTGAAACGTCCGAGAGGTCGCAAAATGGAGTTGACAAAAAAAATTTTTAGCGAGTTTCCAGAGAAAAAAATTACGAAAGGAAGTCTGGACCACACAAAAGGTCTCGCATATGCATCGTCTAGAACCAGCGTCACAAAGAATCATAATCCACATATCATGCACGTAGGGCGGCTAATATAATATACAGGGGTTCTGACACACCTAACGGCGTGTCTTGCACTTGTGCGCTTCGCGCGATTTTGCAACATCACAGACCTACGGAAGGCAGTCTTTGTAAAACTTAAATTTCGCCAACATCTAGGATCTGCTGCGTACTTTATTGGCATCAAGTCGTTTACCACTTCCGTCCGTTCATCACGGACATTCTCTCTGGCCCGACCAGTAACGCCATTGGTTTGTGCTGCGCAGTACTTCTGTCCCTCAGGTTGCCCTCCGCAACCGTTCTCATGCCCAACAGCTTGCGTTACACGATATCGTTGACACGTCTTCTGAATCCGGATGCCAGGTTCCCCTTCGTTCGTTTCTTCTTACTGGATCTACTTGGTGGTCTGCCCCCACTCCCTTGTTTCCACTATTGACCCCCCCCCCCCCTTACTGATCTCTTCTTGCTGGTTTGCCCGTCCTGGTCCCTCCTCCAGGTTGTTCCTTCCTTCCTGGTAGCTCTCCTGGTCCACCCTAGAGGTACCCCGCAGTGAATGTTCGGACGCTTTTGCATACGATAAATTGGAACGAGATCCACATTGGAGTAAGTGCGAAGTATTGCTTCAGCTAGACATATACACCATTTCCACGTTAAATTGAACACTTATAAAATTAAATCGGATACTTTCGTAAGCAAGCTTGATGCGCCAGAAATCAAAATGATCATCTTCCAAGTCAAAGCGAGCGCTCCCAGATTAAACAAGATTCTTCGTAACAGTTAAAATAATTCTATGTCCAAGGGAAGTGTAAGGTATACTGTAACGTATACTGTATATTTTTATAACATTCTTTGAAATTTTTTGATTAGAGAACCACTAATTGAAATTTTGTGCAAAATTTATTTTTCAAGAAAAGCAATGATTCAAACTTTATTCTAGAGCGCAGGAGCGCAGTGAGTGGTTTTTAGTGTCAAGAAAGAGATTGCGCCATGCACTTGTCCAGGACGCCGCACTTTTCCTTTGAATGATTCCAAAAAACTTATTTGCTTGGAATTGCACACTCGTCCACAGTACAACAAAAATCTTTGTGGAGAAGATATGTATCTTCGCTCTGTTTTTTCAAGCAAGCAGCATTTACCCCTTCAGTCCAATGAAAATCGCGACGAGGTGGACGCCGCGCGCAACCTCTTCTTTTACTATGCTAAAAAACTGCTACTTTTCTCACCTTGGAATAAGCTTTAAGCCATTACTTTTCCTCGAAAATATTTTAAAATAAAGTTTGATACAATTTAACCTATTGACGCAGTCGAACGAAAAAAAAATCATAGAGAGCCATGCTAATTTTTCGAGAGAAATTATTGTAATCGTCTCAGAGTCTCTAGTGTGATCTGATAGACACTCGTTTTGATTTGGATAGATGTTCAGTTTAATTTCGAAATCGTCAAGCTTGCCTAGAAGGGCGCCTAATTTGATTTGAAGTGTGGAATTTCCCGCGAAAATGTTAGAAAAACGAGTTCATCAGTCCAGGTTCGATTTTCGATGAATCTTGGCACAGCTGCTTCAAATGATACGAGGTTGCTTCAAACTGTTCATCAAGATTCACCAGTGGCTTTGTTCACCAGTGGCCTCGCTCTTCAGAGTATCGCTCCTTCAAAGCAAGGCAAAGTTGAGGAGGCACTAGGAAACCAAGTGCTCGAGTACCATTTTAGAGCAAGTGCAGCACGGTGGAAACATGAGTTTAAAAGTCTAGGCCAATAAGGCTGCAGCGAGTTGAGACGGTGCTAAAACTGGTTCCCAGCGAACGTCTCCAGGTGCAGGTGGTATGAAGATCATTCAGAACACTATCGTGCGGCTCATAAGCAAATCCACAGGTTCGGGTTACTGATGTTACAAATGAGGACAGATGATGCAACTAGACCTTGGAACGGAGTGACATTACGACACGGCAGATCAGAAGCCGAACGGTATTGTCGGCTGTCGAGCAGTGTTTCTACCAATCACATTCGCCACGGCAAAACTGCGTAGTACCGCCAGATACCGTTCGCGAACCGTTTCACTAAGAAGTGCAAACGGGGCCATAAACGCTATCAGCCTCTCAACACAGTGGTCACTGCGAGGAGGCAGCGCGCCCACATGACACGGCAAAGCGGTTTTCATGTGAAGACTCGCTGGCCGAGAAGGTAGCTGGAGAACCAGTCCACGGCGGAGAAGCAAAAAGCGGTCCAAGCCCAAAAGAATATGCCGCTGGACTGGCCGACGAAAACTGCAGTTCTGACAGTTGGCTCAACAAAAAACAACCAACCCCTGGAGGCTGATATCGAGGCCGACTATGTTGCCTTAATTTGTCTAAAAGCCGACTTGTATAGTGCAGGTGCAAGCGAGAAAACGAAGGGATGAGCTAAGGCTCCTTCAAAGATGGAATGGAAAAGGAAGATTTTAAGGCGTAAAACAGGTTTCGCTCTACACAAGCACTTTTCTCCTTTCTGGTATATCGTAAGAAGAGCAATAGCTGCATAGTTTTATTTAAAATGAGTTGCATGCATGACGTTTCCCAACTTCATACAATGCATTAATGTAAAATAATTGTAATTTCATTACATTATTTCACTAATGCGTGCACTTCATTATTGAAATTATTCACTTTTTATATTTATTACACTTATTTATATACTAATCTCACGTGAAATTGAGCACTTCTCAAATCAAATTAGACAACCTTCTGAGCAAAGTTGTCGCTATTGAGATCCATATGAGTTGTTTTCAAATAAGAAGACGTCTTCAATAATAAACTAAAATAATTCAAAGAAGGGTAGAATAATTTTTGTCTAAGGAACATTTGGTTTCACCTTTTTGAAATATTTAACACACGTGCCCAACCAACGAACACACCGTTTGAAATTTTATTAAATGCTCATTTTCAGGAAGAAATTTGGGTCAAAGTTTATTTTAAAAGAGCAAGAAAGAAGCACTTTTAATGCTAAAAGGAGAAATTGCTAAAACGAGCCATACACTCGTTCAGAACGTCGCAATCTTTATTTGATTGAAAACGAAAATTCTGTTTCCGTGGAGTTACACGCTGGAGCAGCAAAGCAGTTGCAGAAACACACATGTTTTCATGTTGCTGTTTCGAGTAAGCAACACAGCAACAGCAGCAACATCATCAATCCGATCAGAACCGCAACATGCTAGACGAGTACGTGGTCCGGCTGCGGCTTTTAATGGCCTAAAAGTTGCTGTTTTTCGTCGCTTTAGAATAAAGACTAGATCGTTAGGTTTCAGGGGAAAAATAACATTTTTATAAATTTTCAAACAGTGCGTTAATTAAAATATTTCGAAGTCACAATAAATTTTCCTTAAAAAGTTATTAGAACTCTCTCAGAGTGTATCTGGCGTAATGCAGAAGAAGCTCGTTTTAAAATGGAAGATGTGCAGTTTGATTTCAAAAGCGCAAGCTAATTGAAAAGAGTATTCAGTTGGGTTTGAAAAGTGTCGGACTTGAGTTGAATAGCATCCAATTTGGTTTAGAAATAATATAGTTTAAAATGTACGATCTACAACATAGACGAGGAACAGGAGAACGAAATAGTTAGTCAACAATAATCCATAGCATAGGTGGCAAACCAGAGGCGAATAAAACGTATAAGAACTTGAGGATAACTTAGTTGGTGACTACTAATGAATGAAGTGGAGGACTTACGTGAGCATGCAGAAGTTTCGAAACTGCTGCCTCCAATTTGTCAGATAGGTCAAAATGTCGGGGAGATCCTTTAGAATGTTTAATTTTTAAGTACATAGGTATTCGCGATGGCGTTTATGCGGCTCTAACTTACAACTGACAGCAGTAGAAGCAAGCGCATCACATACTCATTTGTCAAATAACCTTTTAGCACTTGTCAGGCGTCCACTTCAGCTTTTCATGCATGTAGAAAATAGTGCATAGTTGAGGAGAACATAACCAGCGATATTGTAAACCTCTTCGCCGATGCAGCATAGATCTCTACAGGATGAAAAGATAATGATCGGTCACCAGTGTTACACCATTTCAGTACAACGCTAGTAGTACTTCACCGAAGGATAGAAGACTTCGCTGCTTTGGATACAATCTGCACCTGAAAATAATCCATGGAGTGCATGGGGTCTTGACAACCATCACTGTACGCCGAGCACCACGCGAGCAGCACAACGGCCGAAGAAAGTCACACTCCTCGCTCAGAGCACTAGCGAAGAAGCTGGATCAAGGTGTTGCTGGGATTTGACGTCCGACGGGATCCAGTCGGCTGTGGCGTCCAGCGGGTACCAACACGTGATGCGGTCGGGCCACCCAGTTTTCAACATCTTTTCACAAGCGAAAGCGTACCCGACATCCCAACGTCGACGAAGATATGGACCTCAACCTTATAATACAACGCTTCAATTATAAGGTGGAACCCTATAATTAAAGCGCTACACGTACGCATGAGATTCAAAGAATGCACTACACGTGGATGGTAACTGCACCAACTTCTGCAAGATGTGTATCTAAAAATCTGCAGGAGGAAAGCTCAATTTTCCGATTTCTTTAACCAAATCACGAGTTAGACCAGACTTCCTAACCTATAGGATTCTCAAGGAATTCAACTTGCTGTCTGGCATTGGCACGACGACTTCATGATGCTGTCATCGCAAGCGTGTGGAAGGTTTATTACAGGTGAAACTTCCAATGACTGAAATCAAGCAGTGTTGCACTGCCTCATTTATGGTCGGCTGCATCGTTCGTGTCCACATGGTTTGTTGTTGGTTTTTTAACAATGCTTAAGCTAGAGTTTCGTCTATGCCTTAATGAATGAATAAAATAACAATACAACAATAACTTTGTTGCTTCACGTCCCTCCCAATTCGTGGGTGCCTATTGGGAACGACAGGGCTCCCATTAAATCAGCAGAAACCCCATCTAACAGATCTGACAGTAAAGGTACTGAAGAAGTTAAGAGCGCATATAAAAACATAAGAAAATAGAAATTTTCTGACATGTGAGCGGTATGGAATGCGCCATGCTCTCTCTGAAATTTTGCATTGCACACTCGATTGATTGGGTTTTGCTTAAATACTTGTTATAATTTCTTCACAAAGGTGCCGCATCGATTGATTTGTCCTTCCCTCAAGGTTGAAACTTAAAAACACACTAATGCTCGCGAAAAATTCAGGGTACTCTAAAAATGCAGGTACCGTTTGAAAGGTTTGCTGCTTGCTAGTGAAGCTTTTGAAGATGTTTGAGAGTCATATGAAAGCACAGGGTAACGATATTTCTGTGTGGTGTGTAAACAGTCAAGATTGCGCCATGCTCCCACCTGAAACCTTGTATTTCAGGCTCTGTTGATTGTGCATAGGCTGGATGCTTGTTGCAGTCTTGTTACTATTAGGTTGGAAAAAAAGTCTTTTCATTTTTTTCAAAGATTTATTACTTCACAACTACAAAGTCAAATCAACTGAGATAAACTCTAATTTGTTCCACTACACTTCTCCAAAGACTGGGTGATTTTCCAATTCCTCTCGCTTAAAAGACTGCAGTTCTGGAGTCGAACCATTGATGAATCCAATTTTTGAGATCTTCATCCGTTCCAAAATATTTCTCTCCAATTTCTTGCTTGAGAGCACGGAAGAGAGGGTAGTCGGCACGAACGAGGTTAGGGCTATACGCTGGATGTGGCATTACTTCCCAGCCCATCTCCTTTATTGTTTCTCTTGTGAGTCTTGCAACATGTGGTTTTGCATCGTCATGCAGGATCACCACCTTCGACTTCTCCGGCCTGTTTTCTTAGAGTTGCGACGACTTTGTGGAGTTGGCCGCAGTATGTGACAGCAGTAAGTGTCTCTCCACTTCTGAAGAGTTTGTCGATAAATCACTTCTCTGATATCCCACCAAACACTCAAGAGAATCCTGCTTTCGTGAACATTGGGCTTGAGATCAGACTTAGGGCTCTCTCCCTTTTGTACCCATTGCCTTTTCCTCGGAAGTTGGCACACAGAACCCAGGACTCTTCGCCTGTCACAATCCGCGGAAGAAACGATTTTCTTCCTTATCTGGACAGAAGAGAAGCAGCGATGGAGAGCCGTCCACCGTTCTGAGTGTCTGACAGGGCATGTGGAATCCAAGCTCCAAATTTCCATGAAAGCCAAGATTCTTCAGATGGATTCCTACTATCCTATGAGACACTTCGAGCTTCTCTGCTAGCTGACGTGTCGTCTGCCAACTATCGGTACGAAGAAGATGGTGTAGTTCACTGTCGTCCAATCCAGTTGGCCTTCCTGTCCATGCTTTGCCCTCAGTGAATAATCTCCCTTTAAAGACTTTCCGAACCACTCATAACAGGCGCGATGAATAGTAGATCCCAAGCCATATATATGGTTAATTTGGTCTGCTGCCTGAAGTGCTGTGGATTCTTTAATGAATTCATGAAGAATGCCGTGCTGAAAACGGCCATGAGGTAGATCTGGCATTGAGTCCGGAAGATTGAGTAGATAACGAAGTACAAGAAGGGTCTTAACCTGTGTCCGCGTGCGAATGGTAGACAAGTGTGATAGGATTACGAAATCAGCAATCAACATTGGCTAGTGCGTTTACAAGGGGAAGGGTAAAAAAAATTCGAAGTGTGAAGAGACTTTTTTCCAACCTAATACTTGGCCAGATTAACCTGTACTGTGCTTCTTTTAACGTTTAGAACTCGACAATCACTTAAAAGACATGTAACATGCAAGCTCGTCGATTGCACAATTTAAATGTGGGCAGGAGCCCCAATTTCCAATACCGATTCTGTGGACTGACGAAGCCACATTCATGTTGAATGGAGAGATTAATTGGCATAATTGCAGCTGCTGGATGACGGAAAACGTTAAATGAAGCACAACACAGGTTAATCTGGCCAAGTAGTATCAAGATTGTAACAAGAATTCAGTCCATACACAACCAATCGAGTCCGAAATGCAAGGCTTTGGGCGGGGGCATGGCGCAATCTTGACTATTTACACGCCACAGAAATCTCTTCGCCCTGTGCTTTCATATGAGTCTCAAACATACTCAAAATATTCACTAGCAGCAATTCCAAAACCTTTCAAACAGCACCTGCATTTTTAGGATACCCTACTTTCTTAGTAAGCCGTAGTGTGTTTTTTAAGTTATAAACCTTAAAAGAAGCTCAAATCAATCGAAACGGCCACTTTATGAAGAAATTATGGCAAGCATTCAAGCGAAACACAATCAATCGAGTGTAAAATGCAAAATATCAGACGAGCGCATGGCGCATTCCATACCGCTCATATGTCAGAAAATTTCTATTTTCTTAAGCTTTCACATGAGATTTTAACCTCATCAGTACCTTTACTGTGAGCAAGCCTACCACCCTTGAAACTGTGTAAACATTTTTTTAGACACCCTGAATTTACTAGCATCTCTGACCGGCCATTGAATGAATCAGAGTTGCTCTCACATCACGAACCAGGTGTTGTCGCGCTCATTGGCCTTGCCGGCTGCATAAACGCTAAGCCTACAGAATTATCAACAATTTGATTTAGGTAACCCTGTGATCGTTATCTCCCACATGGCTCAGCATCATGGCGCGGAGGCGGCAGTAGGTGTCGAACTGCGATGTACAACGGAGGTTTTCAATCCCCAACTGGGTCTCCCAAGCTGAGAAGGAGTTCGACAATTTTTCAGAAGGAGGAGTTATACGCCCAAAGCCGCTCCGGCAAAGCTGTTCATGGAGGTTTATTCCTGCCACAACAGCACAGCACCTGCCTCCGTAACTATTCATCGTAGCGCTGAGGGTGAAAGGGTGAAAAGGGTATATGTGTGGATCACATGCATCATTTCAACTATAAAGCATTTTTCGTCAAGACCTGACACGTTTCGTCTAAACAACGTCAAAGAAAAATGAAAAAACGATGAAAAACGTGCCCTGTGAAATTTCATGTTTTGATTATCATACATTGTACTAATCAAGTCTTTCCGCTGTGCTGTCCACTATAATCGGGGGGGGGGGGGGGGTGGACTTAAATTTGATGACACTTTTTTCGGCAAATGAAAAATCGAGAGCAAAGATCACTTAAAAGATCTATCAACAACAAAAAACATGGCTTTTTAGCTATGTATTGAACAGCACTTGAGATTTTGTGCGGCAAAATTTCTGCTTCGGATAGAAAATAAATTAATCTTCATGGGATACATCTCTCCCATTTGCATACGAGGTCGTTGCGGGGAAGCTCGTTTTCTTGCAGTATAATGATAAGGGGTTGAAATTTCACGGGGTACAATTTCGGTCTCTGACGTTATTCGTTCAGATGGGAGAAAATTATTTCTGTGACAAGTCACTCCTTCGGTTGTGAATCTGTCGTCGATTTGAAAAGCGCTCCAAATTTTTTATAGGGAAGGCGCTTATGTCTTAGGTTAGCAGTTAACATTCGAAATTTTACAGAGCACAGTTTCAGAAGCACTGATGGGGATGGGTGGGGCAGAGTTTTGTTAAAAACAACGCCGAAAATAAGGCACGATTTCGAAATGGGCTTTTGTGGACATTTGCATACATACGCCTCAGTACAATACAATGCAGGCGAACCATTAAGCATCGATTAGCATTCGCATTACTGGCAGACGAAGGTTTCCAGGCACTCAAGGAAGTCCATTCCATCATCGAAGCTATTACACAGATTGCAAATGAACTCGCCAAGGTTGAGATCGAGTGGAACACGGAGATCTTACTGCATAACTGCAGATGACAGGAAATGAAATAAACAGGCTTCCCAAGATGACTCCACCTGCGTCGTATACATTGGATCCGATGGAAAATCTTCCGATAATTGGATGATTCGGATAACGCCATTTAGGTGGACCCCGCATTTTTGGATGAATTGGATCGGATTATCCGAATAGGATAACCGAAAATGATCCATTCGGATCCAATGTATACTGCGTCACCTGAGCAAGCGCTGCCTCATCCTTTGAAGGAAAAAAGTAACAGAGTGAATTATGAGATGCGAAAGACCGCATCTCTTCAAGGTAGTCCGCATACAGAAGCGGAAGCAGAATAACTCGTTCAACAACGCCTTTAGATTTTGGAAGAGGTTGCAGTGAGAAACAAAAAGCAAACCGGTTGAAGAAAACCGGAATTCTGCTGATTGGAAGCGCCTTCTACGCGGCACTTCTTAAAACAATTAAAACAGATGAGGCCTCAACGCAGTTTTTCGGAATCTTTCATCGCGTTCAGCACGACAAAGTCTATGACGAGGACGCCAAAAGACAAGAAGTGCAAGGTCTAGTAGACCGAACGGAAATGCTGTGATGCCGGAAAAAGGGCAGGTTGAGAGTACAAGTCGCACCGTCATCACATGCGTCACATCTTCTTCACGGGCGCAGTGTGCAATGGGAAACTATGAGACTATATCAAATGCATAAATAAACAGCTTTTCTGCAGATCCTTCAATCTACGATACGAAATGATCCGAAAGCGCAGAAAAATCAAGGGAAGGTCCAAATTGTGAATAACGGAAGCGAAATCAGGAATCACTGCAGATCCACTTGCTTTCAGGAAAACGATGTACAAGCTCAGCATTCCGCTTAGAATGCGCGATAACACGAATTCTGATTAAGTGTTGAAAAGAGCTATTGCATGTGCATGTTTAAGAATCGAAGCACGACTGATGGTCAGAGCTCTATGCTATGTATACAGGATGGCCGGTTGTGCAAAAAATAATCTCACTGTTTAAATGGCCATCAAATACTTACTCCTCAAAATACCGGCCTTCATGTTTGGTCTTTAGGCGGAAAAAGCGTAAGCAAATGCCTTTTTCGCCGCTTTTGTATAGCGCCCTTCAAATTGCGAGCTCTGAAAAATAAATTCGATATTCGGAATCGGCATCGAGTGATCTATTCGATGAGGCGAAAATTGCCCTGAAAATATTAAAAATGTTGATTTGATGACCCAGATTCTGGTCAGCGCGGCGGACCCCTCCTGGGAAATAATAACATCCAAAGGTCATACTATGAACATAGCTCATCAAATCAACATTTTTAACAATTAATGGGCGTTTTCCTCTTCATCGGATAGATCCTTCGGTGCCGATTCCAAATACCGCATTCTTTTTTCAAAGCACGCAACTGAAGAGCGCTATGCAAAAGCGGCGGAAATGCGTGTTTTTTTGCTGTTCCACCCAAAGGCTAAACGTTAAAGCAGGTATTGTCCAGCATAGATTTCCGCGTGTGTTAAATTCTGAAACTGCGTAATGCAGTTGTCCCCTTATTCGACAGGTAGTGTAGATGCCATTTTCATAAAGTATTGCGAGCGAAGAAAGCAGGATTTCTGCGTCTAGCACAGAAGCTTTAATTTGAGCAACAGCCCGTTTCGAGGTAAGCAAAATCGTTATACAACTACTTCCTCACAAGAAGGGATTCCTTCGCTTGAGGTATCTCATTTTAAGAGTCAGCAGGGATTCGCGAGTTAAGGCAGAAATTGCCTGTCATCCGTATCCACTACCTGTCGTTGTTTAGATCTCATGGTTTCATCCTCGGCACCTCGGCGATAATTGATGGCACTTATGCGGGAGACTACTATCCTGACATATTACCTACTCTTTAAATTTACTCGCATAAATTTAGAAGGAGTTTTAGCTAATAAAGTTCTTTGACTACTTGGTTGTGATGCAGAGACCCAGCCTTACAGATGAGATCGTAATACCAGCCCTGGATAGAAATTCCGTAAGTGGTCAGAATTGCTTCTCAGATCAAAGCATTAGCAATGCCAAACGCAAAAATGTCGTAAGTTCTTCAGCTGCGAAATCCCATACAAATAGCAATTATACCAACCAATCGAGGAACATTTCAAGACACTTCTGTGGCGTGGCGCGATGCCAACACATAATGCACCAAGCAGTTCTCACTTTCCTTTGATTTGAAACAAGCTATGGAGCTCCACTACATTCAAATGGGTGGAAATGTCAGTGTCTTTCAAAAATTACTAACATTTCTCTGGGAGCGCTGTACTAAAAGTGAGCTTCTGTTTGGCTAGCAGTCGGAGGAGGCGCCGACGCTCGCGTGCATCCGATACCATGTTCCTGGTTCGGATTTTCCGCCCAGGCCAACCACGCTTTCCGTCCCTCCGGGTCGGTGAGTTGGTACCAGACGTGTCTGGGATGGATAAAGCGCTGACTTGTTCATCGGCTGGCCACCGCAAGTCATTGTATGACCAAATACGCATTCAACTCGCCTCCACGACATCCCGTGGAAGTAGAATGCGTGGCGAATCCCAAAAGGGATTGAGTAACGCCGACCTTTATCCTTTATACTCTTATACTTTATCCCAGAATTACGCAAGACTCGTAAACCATAGAATAAATAAATAGATGCGCACTCAACAGTGCATTGAAGAAACAATGGGCGTAGACTGTGCGACTGTTGAGAACGATTACAATCTCATTGCGGCATGCATTCTTGCATTCGCAAACGGGAACACAATCAAAGAGATGATTCTTTGGTGCTGTGCAAATCTTCCCTTGTTCCTTATTCAGACAGCAAACGCCGTCTTAATGCGGACATGATGACAACTGAGATACGTGATGGAAAGGCCTATCACAAGAGGATCAAAAGATCACATGCTCTTCTAATAGCTTCTGAAAGGAACATTTAGTGGGACCCTCACGATCGCCAAGCAATTAGAAAGTAGAGAGCGATCACTTCGTCCTTTGAAAAACGTTCGTAAAGTGATAAGGGAGGTCACGATTGGAAAGGTGGGAATAACTCCTCCGAAGGCACCGGTCTCCGAGGCACTAAACTGAACTGGGGCACTAAGAGCCTGACCAAAATCATTCACACCTCCCAATTTGGCTCTGTTCCTAAGAGTCCCACACAAACACCATCTACATGGCGAGATGGATGAATACGAAATGCGAGAAACAGGAACCCAGCCACCTGTCATTCCTAGAACTAGAGGGCTGCGAAAAACTCCTGTTCAGTCCCATAAGAAGCTATTCCAAGCAGGGCTCACCCAGATTTAGTCTCGGTAATAGGAAGGACGTGTAGGATAGGGAGAAAGAAGAAATTTAGTCTCAGTAATAGGAAGAAAATGAAGATAAATACGACTAGTTCAAGCCGCTTGGGTATGTACGTAGATAGAGAATTCGAAATGGAAGCGAAAATGCCTAGTAGGGCACAGAAACAAAGCACAGAGAGCCCTACATTAATTTAACAACGAATTTTGGTGTGTCCAAGAATTTCGTGACGAATCAGCTCTGTTCACTTACTACGGAAAAAACGAGACTCCCTTTACGAGTACAGAATAACCTGAAGCGCATCGCGACAAAAATTAAAGTCCAGTTTTTATTTTTAATACGAAAAAATCGGTTCTTATAATGAAATGCGCATACAAAGAACGGATTTATTCTAACCCGGGGGGGGGGAATGAAGTAATTTGCTTGTTCAATTCCTTGGTTAGGTTTTTACGAACTCTTCAGCTGCTTTCGCATCATGCGAAGGCTTTTGTTTCAATTCAGGGATGTTATTGTGTGATACAGGATGGCGCACACATCTGACCCTTTACCGTTGCCCCTACCGACTAGGATAGATCCCACAAAGCACTCCACGATGTGGTCCGCCTACTGCACTTCTGCCAAAACTGACCACATCCTACAGTTCCTTCCCTTACTCAGTTCGGCACAGTCATAGAGCCCATCAAAAAACATTTCGTTTTTCGCGTACAGGTCGTTTCCCTAAAGGACAAAAAAAAACAGTTTTTGGGTATAGCAACGCGTAATGAATGGCGAACAATATATGATAAAACAGAGTGAAATTGTGAAATTGGGAAACCTTAGCACGCTCTAAAAGTTGTGGAGCCAGCACTTCCCACCTCAGGGGCTTCGTATAAATTCTGGTGACCTACAGGAACTAGCAGGAACAATCCAAAAGATCTGAGAATCCTGACTACACTAAAGTGCAGCGATAAAAGTGTGCGGTCGATTTACAAAAATCTCTTGCAGAAGCGTCATGTGTGCTGCATCGAAAAGATATTAGCAGGTTTTTCATTGGGGTGGCTTGGCATTCACAGCTCTAACTCCTGTGGCCGCATTCATGAACATTCATGACACTTAATTATGCCCACTGGCAGAAATGGACCTAGCAGTTGAATTTTAAAAAATTAGTCGCTTCTAAAAATGCGTCTCATGCTCATTTTAGGCTTAGACGCGTCATTGCGATCGGTTTGATGCCAAATTTGTCCAAAATCGTTCCACTTGCAGCATTCCTTGCAACTTGAAATGACATTTTTTCTATATTTGCTATTTATTTACAACTATGCCGTTTTGGTTAGAAAGCCGAATTTTGCTGGTTTTCCTGGCAGTAAAGTATACATTATAATTTCAAGTTCTAAGTCAATCTGGGGCAAAGGGAAGAGTGTAACCAGTTTTCAAAAAGGCACAGCATCAAGATTTAAAGAGGCAGTCTGCAAAGGGTGCTTTGCACGTAGAGACCTCATTTTTGAGAGGGCAAATCAGAATTCAACGTAGATATGTGGCCGGACACGATGTAGTGAAATTGTCAAGCAAAAATGAATAGGCTAGCTCATCGGGACCGCTAGATTCACTCTCTTAAAAAGGTAGCTTCCCCCAAATTCTTCTTCCAATACAATTCAAAGTCTCGATAGCTAAAAACTACGCCTTTATTAACAAAGCACTCATTGTCTTCTCAAACCAGCACTTTCAATGAGCAAAGTTGGAAACAGCTGAACTAAGAAAGAACTATATAGAAATACAATAAAAGATGAAGATGAAGGATGGCGCTGATCAATATCCCTTGGGATGCGGCACGCATTCTTCTTCTTCTTCTTCAGCGTCTGTCCCGCTTCGTGGCGGGGTTCGCTATTCTGGTGTCATGACGCCACCTTTCCCGATCCAGCGCTAGATCAGGGTGGACACCAGCCGCTTTCAAGTCCGTATGTAACGCATCAGCCCAGCGCTGCTTCCAGCGCCCTCTACGCCGCTTTCCTATTACCTCGAAGTTGAGGCCTATCTTGCGGACGCTATCTTCCTTTCCACGCAGAACGTGGCCGTACCATCGTAAGCGAGCTTCGCGCATCTTGTCCGCTATCGGCGCGACACCGAACTTCTGCCGAATAGCTTCGTTTCGGATGCGGTCCATGCGCGTGATTCCAGCCGTCCAGCGCAGCATCTTCGTTTCCATGACGCTGAGGCGCGTTTCAACTTCCTTGGTCGCAGGCCACCACTCAGCGCCGTACATCGCTACTGGTCGGATGACTGCCCTGTAGATCGTTGACTTAAAGCGCTCTGGTATCTTCTTGTCGCAAAACACGCCAGTCAACGAGCGCCACTTGGACCAAGCTGCACTCACGCGTGAATTCACTTCGACCATCAGTTTGCCGTCAGACGCGACTGCTGATCCCAGGTACTTAAAGACCGCAGTGCGTGGAAGCTCGATGCCGTTAACCTTGATGGAGCTGGACTCGGTAACGTCCGTCGTTAAATACTCGGTCTTCTTCACGTTCAATTTGAGTCCAAACCGCTCCAAGCGATCACACCAAGCTTGCAACTCTCGCTCGAGTTCTCCTTTGTCTTCGCTAGCGAGCATCACGTCATCGGCATAAAGCAACGTCCAAGGGACGGGGGGGGGGGGTGATGGCATCCATGACGACAACAAAGAGGAGTGGGGAAAGCGCAGAACCCTGATGTACCCCGACAGAGATGGGAAACTCCATCGAGGTTCCAGCTGCAGCTTGAACTCGACTCTTTGGACAAGAGTAGAGAATTCGCACCCACTCTATGAGCTCTTCGGGAACTCCATGATGTCGCAAGGCGTACCATATCACTTCACGCGGTACGCGGTCAAAGGCCTTCTCCAAGTCGAGGAAGGCGATATGCACTGGCTTCTGTTTCTCGCGATGCTTCTCTATCAGGAGGCAGGCGGCGTGTATGGCATCAACGGTGCCACAGCCAGCCACGAAGCCGCACTGATTGCTGGAAAGCTGGACGATGTCCCGAATTCGTCCATCGACAATTCGCTCAAAGATCTTCATGCTGTGCGAAAGCAAGTGAATCGGACGGTAACTGGAGCAGTCTGCAGGACTGCCCTTCTTCTTCCAAATCGGGATCGTCGTACTTTGGCGCCAACACTCAGGCACCTTCTTCTCCGCCACAACCTGATTAAAGAACTTCGCCAACCACTCAGCAGGGTACCAGTACTTGGACTTCCACAAATCAGCTGCCACGTCATCGGGCCCAGTCGCTTTGCCTGGCCTCATCTTCTTTAAAGCCGCTTCAATCTCCTCCACGGTGATCTTCTGAACGGGGCCGTGGGTTGGAGCCGTTGAAGGGATGGCTGGATGAGGGAACCCTACCGTAGAGATTTCCTCAAAGTAATCGCGCCATCGCTTTAATGCCTTCTTGCGGTCCGTAAGGAGGTGGCCGTTCTCATCATTGATGCCGAAGAACTTCTCGATGTCCTCGGTCTGGCGATGGCGATTCTTTGCAAGTCGGTACAGATTACGCTCACCATCGCGAGACTCGAGCTTCTCGTTGACATCTCCATAATAAGTGGCTTTCGCAACAGCCACGGCCTTCTTTGCAGCTTTCTTCGCTTCTTGGTACTTCCGTCAGTTATCGGCTGTCTTTTCGCCGAGAAACACGTGATAGAGCGACTTCTTCTCTCGCACTTTTGCTTTCACGTCGTTTGTCCACAGCCATGTCTGCTTGTCGACCTTCCGTCGCCCAGGCTTCGTAATGCCGAGTTCTGACTGTGCAGCTTACGAATCGCGTCGGTCGCCTTCTTCCAAGTTTCGTCGACAGTCGTGACTGTCGGTAACCGCACGCGAGAAATCACAGCTGCTTCCTTCTCTTTCATTCGCCACTACTTGACTCTTGCGGCACCGCATCGCCCGACTTGCTCCAGCCTCGGAGGGGCGATCTTCAAAGTGCAGATCAGCGGTCGATGCTGTGGGGCGACCGTCTCATACGGCACGATCTTCGCATCTGTGACAAGACTCCGGTCGCGATCTCTCACAAGGACAAAGTCTGTCTGAGTCTTGGTGCTCCCACTGTAGTATGAGATAGGGTGCGAGTCGCGTTTTCGGAAAACGGTGTTCACTATGGTGAGGTTATGCGATTCCGCGTAATCAAGAATGTGCTCACCATCGGCGTTACGTGATCCGTATCCGAAGCCACCATGACAGCTGTACCCGTCTTTCGTAGCACCTACGTGCCCATTAAGGTCACCAGCGACTATGATGACATCTTTCGACGGTACCTCCGCTGTCTTCTCATCAAGCAGGCTCCAAAACTCTTCCTTGGCTTGATCCGAGCAGCCAGTCTGCGGAGCATACGCTGAGCAGAAGTGATAGAGTCGCTCCTTAGCGGCGACAACGATCTTCATCAATCGATCGTCAAAGCGCTCGACGCTTACAATCGAGTCACGAAATCGTTCGGAGACGATTATTCCAACACCACTGGTGGTCCTGGGACTTCCACATAGAACGGCCTTAAAGCCACGTCCTATGTCCCTTGACTTGCGGCAAGACCACCTCGTCTCCTGCAGCGCACAGAAATCAACTCTTCTACGCTCCAGTGCTTCAACCAACTCGCACGAGCGACCCGTCAACGTACCCACATTCAGCGTTGCCACGCGGGTCCTGCTTACGTTACGGGACTTTCGGACTAGCTCAGTTGCCCCCCGATGCCGTCCTCGCATCAGGGACCCTCGCATACTTCTCACACTCGCCGGGCTCTGCGAGTGCGCGTCGGCTCCCGCGGATGCCGTAGCACTATCTCGAAACACTTGAGCTGTCAAACACCATGTGATGTGACACGGGTCTTCGTAGGCCGGCCTGTCACAAGGGCCTGTCGCCTGCAATCGAGTGTCCGTGTTCGGCTTAACTCGCAGAGCGAGTAGTTTCCAGTGGCACCACGTGGAGGAACGGACATCGCCACCATGCGGCACGCATTCTACCTCTGCAAAATATCGTGAAGGCAATTCATATGGATCGGTCGTAACGCTGGGAATCTAGGGAAAGCGGTAGATTGCCTTGTCGTTTAAATTTAAAGTTTTTAAAAACCAACAGGAAAAGGCTAATTGTGCCGTAGGATAAAAATAAGCGAGAGTCGATGGCGCTAGTGGGGCAGGTCGAAGTAATTAAAAGGCCCCTAAATTTATTTATTTACTTACTATATATTGTTATATTTATTTCAATATTTATTTTTTATTCATTCAATATCAATACTTATTTATTTAAATATTATGTAATATTATATTTATTTCAATACTGATTTTCACGTTTCTGCCCAATCTGAAATGATAATCGCGTGCTATGTGATAGAATGGGCAATGCTGAAAGCAATTATAAATTTTTGGGTGGAAATATTCACTACGAAAAAAGTTATCATGATGCGACCAAGAAAAAAAACGCGTTTTTGTGTCGGAAACGGCATTTGGGTCAATGTCTAGCGCTGTTACTGTAGATCGTGAACGATGGAGGAATCTGTGTTTCATTCTTGCTGGGCGAGGGAACGATTTCTATTCTCCGATTCTTCAACGCGAAAATCGCCATGAAAATCGAATTGTGAGCAATTGCACCGTTCACTTCATATGACGGCTTCCCGGCGTTCCCGACCGAATGAGTGCGGGTAGACCGGGAGCCTTCCACCCCGCTCACTTCCCGCGGGAAGCTGTGAACGTTCATGGATACGGCCACAGGAGCGCATTTTCCAAGCACATCTTCGACATCGGCAATTTTCCGGGCGGGGGGAGGGCTCGTTCCCTACACGATCCCGCCCGCCCTACACGCGCCGCCGTATTTGGACAAGTTTGCGTCGCGCGATACCGTCGTTAAGTGGCGTGACGTCGTCCAAAGACCTATCAGCTGATAGGTTTCGATTGGGGAGCGCATCTCATGGGGAACTACGAAGTCATTTTCCAGCTAGTTCGGTTGTGGAGACAGTTGGGGTGGATTCCTTACATTTTCGCCGCAACTAGAGACTATGGATGATTCCGGTCGTGAGTTGGTGGTCTCTACATTGAAGGCTTATCTGCCCAAAGCCGGCTCACCGTCCTCTCACTTTAAAGGATCAAACAATTCTTCTTATACTGAAGAACTTTTAAGTGAGGATCGCGTTGTTGTCGTGACATATCTCGTGAAGATGTTGCTGTACTTGTAGGAAAATACTGACGACGCCTAAGTACTGAACAATATGGCGGGACTTTAAGAAAACTTTAGCGTTGCAGCTGAAAAGCCTTTTCCTCCAAATATGGCGTACAACATTCAGATTGCTGTCTCAGGAGCGAAATTTGTAGAGGATAGAGCTGCCAGGTCAAGGGAAGTGATTAGAAACGCTGATGTCTCCATGTGATGTCAGGGACCCGGACATCTTGTCTTCGGCGCGCCCTTTCCTCCGCCCTTTTTTGAGGGCAGGTGTGGTGCACCCCACAAGGCGATAGGTCAACATCCACCTTTGCCGTTTCCCGTTTCTCGCAAGCACATTTTATACGATAAAAGGAACACACATTTCATAGGATAAAAGGAATGAAGAGCAATGATGGAGAATAACCAATTTCGTTGGGATACTCAGTGCGTTGTAATTCTGGCACATTCAGGACAGAGCTCGCACTCACGGACAATGGGAGTGAGGTGGCTCCAAGGGCAAAGGAAAATGCTACAAGATGGTTCCCTGTTGAGGAGCGTGTATAATCTCCGCCTCTAAACAGCGATGTGAGCTCTGCCCGGAAAGTACCCAAATTTTATTCCTTTTCAGTGCATCCGCAGCCTACAAAGGGAACTACAGTGAAGAAACGATAGAGGAGTCGATGTATTGTCCTTCCTATGCAAGAGTGCCACTGATCTCAGAGGGTGACCTTGTTTATCTGGGCGCGAACCCAACTTGAAGCCGGTTCCAGTGCATGGGAGAACATGCGCCCATTAGGCCCCGTTTATACTTCGACGCCGAGTGACGCGACGCCACGTATAGTGACCATATTGATTGAGCTACGCGATCGATCAATTTGGCCACTTTGCATGTCGTCGCGTCGCTCGGCGTCGGAAGTATATACGGGGCCTTACCGGCTGCGGCAGCAGACCTGACGCACTATATGAAAGCGAACACGTGGGACCCACGGAACAACGATAATCGGAGTTAAACGATGCGAAGAGGAGAGGAGACCCAGAGCAGGACCATGAAATAAACCCGAGAGCAATACCTGCGCAAAAGGACAGAACCAGTTCAAGGGAGCTCGACCATGTAGTTCTCACCTACAACTAAACTGGCCATCTTTTCTGCGAAGGGGAAACAAGAGCTGCCCGAGAACGGACCACAGTTCGGAAATACCAAGCGCCCCTTGGTCGTATAAAGTAGACTGCGGGTAGACCGCCCAGACAGCGATTGGGCTTCTACCGCATGTGGGCTGCACATCTGTAGTTTCCGTTCGCAATAGTCGCACGACGAAACAGCACCACCCGGCACGATGCTTCGCACTGTCAAACGCCGTTCAAAACAACGGCCGCCGTCGCCGTTCCGGCTTGACCTTGCCCGCAATTGCAGAACGACATCGTGTTATTATGTTACTATGTTATTACTGTTGTTTGTCGACGTATTCTTCTCGTTTCGAGCTAGCTTACATCCTACAGTTCTCAGCGTCTTGGTGAGGGAAGTTGGTCTTGAAATGGCTTCTCTATTTCTAGCGCAAGTATGTCAGCAGGCAAATATGCGAATTAAGAAGTCCATGCGCTAAGGGGACACCTAACACCAAGACATGATAGCTGAAGAGTCTGGTTGATCGGAATGTTGTGGTGGTCGAAACCTTCCGGCGCAATATGGCTCAGGGGGGGTCACCTCCAAACATATTCAAATATGTATATAACGTGAAAAAAAAACCTATGCTGAATGCAGAGGAGCAACAGAACAATAAAAAAATACTAACCTGCTCTTCTGTCATGCGTCGGTGACCTGCATTCTAATTGGGGGGGGGGGGAAGTACCTTATCATGGTACCGCACCTTATATCACCGTCTACGGCGATCCTCAGATCCGTCGGGAGGTCGAGAAGGCGGGCAACTGGCACCGTACCCGCTTGTATGCGATAGTCGGCGGTGTTGCCTATGTGCTGATACCACTCGCTTTGGACCTACGTGTCCTCCTTTATGAGACGTTCACCTGTACGCTTAGAGGAGCGACGTTCCTCAAATAAAGCCTATTCATCCACTCTTCTGTTATCCTTGTATATTTCCGCAACCCACTGAACCACCCATAACGGTGAAAGAGGAAGAAGTAATCCTTACGTCTCAACCGCCCATAACATTTTGGTGCATCGGCCTAATAAGCCAACCTACTCCCGCGTCAAGGAGTGACATCTTTGATCCCTGGAGAAGAGACAAAGCTTCATCTGAGCTTAAAGTCGGTCGAATTCAAGACCGCAAATCCCTTAACTGGGCAAGTCTCCCGTACTCTGTACCTGGAGCAAATCTTCTGCGAGTCAGATAACAAAGTCTCCCGTACTCTGTACCTGGAGCAACCTTCTGCGAGTCAGATACCAAAGTCTCCCGTACTCTGTACCTGGAGCAACCATCTGCGAGCCAGAAACAAAGTCTCCCGAACGTCAAACGTACTTGGAGCGAATTTTCTGCTAGTCAGAATAAAGGTTTCCAATAAAAAGGAACCATTTCACAAATTAGTGAGAAAAAACAGAAGTAGCTAAGTATAAATAATGGCACTTCGATTTCAAAAGATAGAGATACTGAGTAGATCCGTAACTCTAAAAAATTTAGTCATGCGCTTCCAAGAATATATGGTTGACGTGGACTACGCCACTGTAGATGAAGAGAACTACAGGAAATCCCGAGCTAGGATAACGCTTCTAAAATGTGCCCTAAAGCAGCTGCGAGAAAGAAGAGAATCTCTCCAAAAGTCATACGAAGAAATTAAGGAAGAGTATAGAAATTGCAAAACCAAGTCGGAGAAAAAGGACATGGTAGTTGAATTTGACCGAATTGTGGAGGACTCTCATCCACAAAAAAACCTTAATGACGCCAGTAACCTCATTTATAAGCTAATGACAAAAGTAGCTGAATGCAGGTGCGCCAACGAGTGGATTGGTCTTAAACTTGGCTATATTTCATACAAATTCGCTGGAAGTAGTACTACTGCGAAAATAGAACAGAAACTTCAGGTCGAGCAATGCGCTTCTGACCAAGTTACTGAAAACTGCATACTAGGAGTACAAAACCTTGAACGAAATCAAGCACTTCAAGGGGTTCACCAATCTAAAATGCATCCTCGCACTTCACTAGCCGGCGTGCACAAAATAAAAGGAGTCAAAAAACGACCAGTGTCTGAGCTCCTTATTCATCAAGTTGATGATCTTAATTCCATCAGAAGAACCACTCCACCAAGGAAAAACCTCAGAAATAGAGCAAAATTCTCCAAGGAAAATGGTAGAATATCACCTCTATACCATACGTGTATAGCTAAATGTCTAAAAAGCACAAACTGCGATTATAGACCGGGTGCATTGCAAGTAGTCGCCGAAGAAATCTCTAATAGGAAACCGGCTAGAACTTATGTTAGCAGTTGTATCCCAGTTTCGTATACAATTCGTGGACTCTGTAACCAGACAATCGTTTCGGAACACAACGTATATCATATTCTCTACCTTATGCGTGAAGAGACAACGCCGGATGGACTAGTACGAGGAGTCGTAAAACCTTTGCAGTCAGCAGGCAAGTCACAAGACAGACAGACTGTAGAGGATCTGTTGGCCCACCCTAAAATAGGGGCTGCGTACAACGGCCGCGGCGACAACAGACACGGCCACCAGCAGACATGTAGAACCCATGCGTCTCACCGTAATCATGTCAATCAAAGGAGGAGGTCTGGCAGAGTTTGCCATTTTTTTCAGAAGGGCAGCCATGGGTCCATGGTCTGTAAAAGGATGCCAGAGCGGGTAATCTGCTAAGGGGACTTCAGAGAGGGGTGCAAATTTAGAAATGTTTGTTCACCTTGTCTCAAAAAATTCAAAGGCCTAAAGACGGATTGTTCCCCAAATGAAGGAAACCGTTATGCATTCGTACGTTTCAGCTACGACTTTCATAAAAGGAAAGATCACAGCAAGACGTGGAAGCCTGGGTCCCAATCACAGCTATTTAATTACAGCTATTTAATGAACGATTACCACGTCGGGTACTATTGTACTTTTGGTACCCCACTTAATCTTGTTCAAAATAGGTCTACTAGGGGTAGTCTGCCATGGGAATAACGAATATCATAGTCGTTTTTTGCGGAAATGCCTTATAAGCCCGTCATATTAAGCCCTAATTGCCTAAGGCCTTGCGAAATAGTGCGCGCTGATAAGAGACGCAGAGACTCCGCCTCCTAACGATGCGCACTATTTCGCCGCCCCTAGCCTGCAGCAGAGGTTAGCCAGGGCATAAGCCTTGAAATCTCGAAAAGGCTTGAAAGCTCTGTTGTGTGCTCTCTTTCGCTCACGCGGAGGAGAGCACATAATTAGACAGGGGAAGGGACTCCGGGGTGTGGGCCCACTAGGACACCCGTGTTGAAATTGCCTTCATCCTAGAGGTCCCTCTCTTGCCCTATTCGGAAGAAAATAAGACCGAATCTGTAATCGAGACGAGGAGATAAGACAGCATTTAATTCGCTGCGAGTACCTAGTCGCTACGCCTGCGCGCCACGGCATACTATGGTAACCCCCCCCCCCTCGGAGACGTCCGCGAAAGCGTGCTGGTAGGGGCGGAGTCTCTGCGTCTCTTACCAGCGCGCGCTATTTCGCAAGGCCTTGGGCGATTCCAACTTAATATAACGGGCTTACAAGACATTTCCGCAATAAACGACTATGATATTCGTTCTTCCCATGGCAGGTTACCCCTAGTAGACCTATTTTGAACAAGATTAAGTGGGGTACCAAAAGTACAATAGTACCCCACGTCGTATATGGTGCAGGTCTAGCACTCGCCGTAATCAATTCCTTCTACCCAAATCTACAAAAGCCGTCCAGCCATCTTCCCTCTACATCGTCAACGCCAGCAGTCAACAAGTTTCAACGAACAGCCTTTCTTCACGCCCTTCCAGTCTACAAGGAATCAACGAGCAGTCTCCTTCATGTCGTAGTAGTCTTCAAGTTCAACAAGCAGTCCACAGCATCTACTTCACTCCATCCAATACACGAACAACGAGCAGTCTCCTCATTCAAGCTGTCGCCCTACTCGGTCGTCATCGCCAACGACAGTAGATTTTATTCTACAGATATATTATTCTATAGAAAGATGTAGCACTTGCCTTGCCGTCGTCGGGAGTATCACCGTCTATGGTGATCCTCGGGTCCATCGGTAAGGCGGTCGCTCGCTATCTTCAGCGACAGTAGATTTTATTCTGTTGAAATATATAGCTTCCCCTTGCCCTCGCCGGGAGTATCACCGTCTACGGCGATCCTCAGATCCGTCGGGAGGTCGAGAAGGCGGGCAACTGGCACCGTACCCGCTTGTATGCGATAGTCGGCGGTGTTGCCTATGTGCTGATACCACTCGCTTTGGACCTACGTGTCCTCCTTTATGAGACGTTCACCTGTACGCTTAGAGGAGCGACGTTCCTCAAATAAAGCCTATTCATCCACTCTCCTGTTATCCTTGTATATTTCCGCAACCCACTGAACCACCCATAACGGTGAAAGAGGAAGAAGCAATCCTCACGTCTCAACCGCCCATAACACCTTATCATGGTACCGATAAGGTGCGTCCCCTCCAACTAGAATTGCACCGACGACAGAGAAAGTTGGCTAAAAAACGACTAAAAAAGAGAATAAAGAAAAAAGCTCGATAAGGCACCGGGCTAGAGTGTGTCGCCGCATCGACTGCCGCTTTGACTCGCCAGATCGATAGGAGCGCGCAGCGGCGCGTCGACATCCGCCCTGTTCAAGCTCGTCAGCGAGTGCGTCGTTCGTTATCGTTTATTCTCTCGAATCTGTGTTTGCTAGACGTTACATATGTTGCTAGGTTCATTCTCGATAGAGGGACACCGAATAACTTCGGAAGGAAGGCCGGCGAATCTGTTTGGAGGTGACCCCCCCCCCCCCCGAGCCACATTGCGCCAACCTTCCTTTGGTGGGGGTGGAAGGAATACCGGTACCTTGATCTCTTGATGGACCTTGACTGTGATGGAATCCAGAGGAGATGCCGGCACCAGACCGCGTCCGCGCTCTTCTTCGGGCGCGTAGAAGGGATGCTTTCGGTTGGATTCCGTACAATGAGCAAGGCAAGGAGCTCTAGGGGTGGCCAATTTTGATACAGGTGCGGCGGTAGGTGGACGAGATCCTGGTGTTCTTCGTAAGTGTAGGGTGGTTCCGCTTCGTCATTAGAACTAGCTATGTGACATATACTCACTTCTGACCAGTGCATCCTCTGCGGAAGAACTTTTAGGTGATTTTCTCCTCCTCTCCTCTTTCGAACTCATGTGTGTTCTCTTGCAGACAAGATTTAACAGATTTGGCGCTTGTAGCCACACTAGAAGTGGTTTATCTCGCTCTTTTTCCTACGTATGCTTTCAGGCGCACTTCTGAAGCAGAGAAGTTTAATTTTCCTCACGTTACTTTCCTTTTTTGTACGTCAACACGCTTTGAAGAAATATGTTCCTGGTAGAGGACGAGGACTTTATATCAGTTGGAAATCCATAGAAATATTCTTTGATGGAACGTAGCCTGAAAACGTTGGACTGGTTTCGCTGTTTCCATGTCGTTCTTTTCTATCCTTCTGAACGCTGAAAAATTTCCTATTGTTCCGCGATACTAAGCGGGCTGGTGCCCGCTCCACTATGAGACCATGATCGTGGGACACTCAATTAAGTACGGTTTCTGTGCTCTCAGAACAAGGAAAGGAACTCCGGGGTGTGGCTGATCTAACTTGCCCGTTTTAATATACCTTGCCGGTGTACAGCGGGCACGAGCCCGCTTAGTACCTGCTTCGCTCCATAGAGATATGGGTCCATCTGTTCCTCAAAACGTACTGAACCAAGTGGTGATGTGGTTCTAGATTCCCATTCTTTGCATCAAACGTCCGCAGGAAGAAGTATTATGTGTCTCTCTGTGTCCGTATTGTCTTATGGTCTCTCCTCTTGTCTTATAGCCACTGTCAAGAAGCATTCGTTTCAGTTCCATGGCATTTCACATTTTGCATACGCTGAAGCATGGTGCCGAACTACCTGCCGAAGTCGTCAACTACATGTATTCTACAGGAGCATTCGTGGTACGGTATAGTGTCTTCCTTTTGCGTTCAGATTATTCAACTAATTCGTCAACTTTCGATTGGGGTCATGTCGATAGGACTAGCAAGTAGGGTGTTCAGAAGGTAACCGAGCGTTTTCCACTCTGTGTGGGCTTTTTTGGATGTGTGGAGTGTTGACTGCAGACTTCACGCAAGGGTCTGTAGCTCTCCACAAGTCTACAGGCGACACGAAAGGCTCTCGGAGTCACATTATCTCGAAATAGTTTTGCCGTACTGGGAAAGCATAGTTAGCTGTTTTGGTTTTATTTACGATGACGTCGTTTCCTTTAGTTTTCCTTTGGAGATCCCAAAAATTTGCTGAAATTGCTGGAGAGCTCAACATGCTGTGAACGTTTAGTTGAACGCTACTTCTATTTTAGTATCTCTAACGGACCACCTCTTCGGTGGGGGATACGAATAGCACCACTCTTAATAAACGTCGTTCTAAGGTACTCTTTGTTTTACAATAGAGAACAGACTTCTTATCGAAAGTCATCTGGTAGGCTCTCCTTAACATAGCGTGTACAGTTCCGATCCACGACTATACCTCAAGGTGGTGTAAAACAGCTAAATTAAGAGCCTTGCCAAGAGTGCAATACGGGTTGAGGGACACTATTGTGACGATGACGTTTTCTTGCCTTTTCTGTCTTTTCTTACTACCTATTTTTATTTAATAATACTATTATTTTTTACGTTGTTATAGAGTTCTTGCTGCTGTTAATTACTTGAATCCTAGCGTGTGGGTGGACTACTCTAAGAAAACGATGAGTGGGTCATCACTACCAAAACGAAATATTCAATCCCACCGTAAGCTCTGTATCGGAAATGTCTACACCTAAGGGGAAGTGGCTTTCCCGCACTGCCGGTGGCCAAGTCATGGAATAATTCATCGGCGTTTGAAAGCCACCTCTCCTTGTACGAGCACCACGACAAAGAGTTGGGAAAATACAACACCGTGAGGGACAATTAAGAGTTGTACCATATTCTAGAAGGCGCTCGATAACTATTAGACATCCATTGCATAGCGGTAAAGATCAGAAGAACCCTTGCTAGTTGAACGCGATCGGTTGTTGGTTGAACTGTGTTGCGAAGTTGTTTTTGAGAGTGATTCCTTACCATAATTTCCAATCCCTCCAACGAGAAGAAGTTCGAGGACATCACGAAGGCAGGTTTTGCTGCGAAGTCTTAAGCGCATGGTTTATTGCGCAGCATCTCGATCACCTTATCATCTCCTGAGCTGTAATAACACGTTTGCGGGTTAGTTTACGACGTAGCGGAGCATGATTCCCATGCCGTCTAGTGATCCTGACCTGGGTCAAATGCACCTCACTAACGCTAGGAGAAAACCGTGCAGGCTCAATCCCCACTGGTCGACTGATGTCCTAGAATATCCTGCCGATGGAGCTAGCATGAGTTTCATGCTTACAGGAGCTAAGGTGTGAAAGATTACGCAGGTCACAATTCCTACACTTCGACTTGTTCTTAGCGCTGCTAAAACGTCTATGCTATGACGATCCACTACCATTTGATAGTTTCGCCGAAGAAGTGTATCTTAAACACAATATGTGTTAACACAGCTGTCACCGCAGAACATACAGTACACATTTTAAATGCGTTTAAGGAAGTGATCTCTTCCGTTTCAGATTCTGAAGGACTTCCCAGAAGGACATGAGTTCGGAATCGACTACAAGTCGTGGACCGTTGGGCCTAAGTTCATGGGGCTGAAGATGATACCGGCCGGCGTTCATTTTGTCTACTGCAGCGTGAAAGGAGCACCTAGGATCGGTAGGTCACTCGATGAAGTATTTCTCTTTCTCATCGTCATGGCATTGTTTGTGGAAAGGTGTGGGCTAGAGCTGATGCATCTTTTTGACAGTTGCGTTTTCTCGCAAGGATGGCTTTCTTTATTTTTCGTAATAGAGTCGACTATGCTCGCCCTTCCGCCCGTCACAATTCATTTTCTGAGTATCCAGACCCGCGTGCTGCAGCTAGCTACTGTTCGTTCGAATTGAGCGAACAGGATTGAGGAGCCAGAAATCCTTTCACTCTCTCCCTGCTGAGATTACTCCTAGAAGTGGCCACCATTTGTCAAAATTGTTGGCATTTTTAGGGTTTTTCCATGACTTTAAATCGGAGGAGATAGTAGCGAAGAAATGGGATAAGGCGAAGGAAACATTCTCAGACGAGGTTTTACCAGATGAGGAGGTGAGTGGACTTCGTTTAGCTGAATGACATGGTCATACCATACTAGTAGCACTCAATCGTTCCAGGTAAACAGGATAAGAATGAATTTGAAGAATATTGACTCCACTTTGGGACCGTATCCTTTTGAGAACTATCGAAGTTGGTACGCTTTAACAGATTTTGTTAACGGAGAGACCGTTGGAAGGTAAGCAAAGAAATAGTCTTTGATATTTGTTAGTGTTTTACTTTGTGCCGTTCGAGGTTGTTATGGTGAACCTTTATTGCCAGGCCTAACGTTTCGACGCTTCCGTCTTCCTCAGAGGCCTGAACGTGGTGCAAATATTAGATATGCGATTTACCCCACCAAGCGCTAGCTCCACTCTAGCGTTTCCGCTTCCTTAGAGAAACCACCCATGAAAGCCCACTCAATGAGGGATAAACTTACGTTAGATCCACCAAAGGAGCCGCAGCTCTCTGTTAGTACGACCGGGCGAATGAGACTTACTATGTAGCGACGGATAGAACGGATAACGACATGCACGTGCGCCCTTTCCATTCAACAGCTCGCATTTTGGCACAATGGTTTGGTTTTATGACGAGAGAAGCTAGAGTCTTTGATATGTTGTGAAGCGTACGTACTGCACTTCTTTTAGGCTGAATCCTTTAAAAGGCCAGATATCTGCACAGGCAGAACTCGTCAGTATGGAGACGTGTCTAATGGAGAATGAGGAGGTACCTTCAAGGCTTTCTTTTGCTTTATCGGTCTGCTACTAACCACGGCAATCTGATGTTCAAAATTTTCGCAAGTTGAGCTCAACGCTACAGTCGGATGCAGCAACAGCGTTGACCGGGAACATCCCACCCGCACTCGATTCGTTGACCAGCAGGGTCTGCCTATAATGAAGATTAGAGAGGGATACGAGATTCGGTTCATTGCAATACCGCAGCTGGCAGTGAGTTCTGTTTTCAAGCGGATTTTTCTCGATGTTGTTAATTGATTTTGAGAGGCCTTGTGAAGATCTGGTCCTTTTATGGCAAAAATAACACATCTGCACTGAGAAATTGGTTCCTCTGTATTGAAGTGAAACTCTGAATCTGAATGATCTGTGATGGCGAACAAATGTATTTAGAGGATTAACTTTGCGGAGACCCTCCTTACCTGTTGTGCGTCTGTGGACTACAGTTCATTTGCGACAGTAAATAATAGAAGGTAAAGGAAAAACGTTATGATTTCATTCTCGCATTCTAACATGGGGTAGGTGCTATCCCATACCCTTGTTCTACCCTGAGCCGTTTTGGTCACTCACTGAGTTGTTGAAGAAGGCAATTCTACCGGTGTTGGTCACTGCGGCCATATAACAACCATATATGTAGTGACGGAACTTATCAAATCAACAAAAATACCCAACCATGCTAAGGTTGACAAAGAGGTGAAAGTGGTTGTGGTTTTGTATGGAAAATAACCCTTGATCCGTCCGTATGAGTGGAGCAATATATGAATTGAGATAATCCTAGACCGTTCACCCTTCATCCGATTTTCGAAATCTGAGCTCGTCCCCTAATGCAAGTTACAAATGTCTACCAGTCGACAACTGAAAAATTTGTCCCACCTTCAGCACATTGTACATGGTTTCGCAACTGTAATGTTAGAGTGAGTTGCATTCGCTTTGCTAATAATTGATGAGGAAGGCTGTCTCAAAGTCAAAGACTGGGACGGAGGCTATAGCCTTGCGGTGTTTCCTACTTGATCTCTTTCCTCACAATTTGTCATCTTAACATCATTTAACTCCGCATTTTCCTATCTGTATTACGGCTTCAGAAGTCTCGACTTGACACCATAGCCCAGCAGCAGGCATACTTTCAAAGAGACGCGTTTAGCTTCATATCCTTCGGTCATCTGCTTCGAATTCAGCCCGGTCTAAAACAATCTTAGAAGGCGCGCAGTGCTTTCGCCTTGGTTCATGATGCTGCTTTTCTAACAGCTTTAACTAAGGTTGCTTCTTTTTCTGCTTTTATTTTTGTTTTTATGCAAATTTATTTCGGGTTGTAGTGTCACATCTCGCAAAGGTAGGACCTATCAGGTTATAAAACGTTGTAATAGAGGTTAAGAGAGATATAGAGATAGAGGGCAATTGTTGCAAGCGCATTATTGGTAACAACAAGGGACTAGAATGGGAGAAGAGAAGAATGACTCATGAAGAGAATATCTTGCACTCGAAGCTGAGGTTCACATTTATGAGAGGTTGCTTGATCTTCACAGTGCATACGTACTCAAGCGTAATAAAGAAACACTGCAATGTGCAGGGCATCAGGGCAGCTTGACTATGACATATTCTAGTATTTTTAAAGATCGCTGGCTTCTGTCACCACTTTATCTTCGTCGTGCTAGACACAGACTTGTTGGTTGGATGAATTTGTTTGAAGCATAGTGGGAATGAAGTATACTAAACCAAGGTTTAAACAAGAATGTCATGTCTACTAATGTCGCGTCTTCGTAAAATAGATTTTTGGTAATGAAGGATAGAATTGTGGACCATAGTTCTCACCATGTGTGAGTTCATTGGGGTCATGAAAGATCCGTCAGCTGCGCGCTATGCTTCTCCCTCCCTCCCTTTTGAGTTTATCTTTTTTGCTTAGCGTTTTAATTTCTCCCTATGCTGTGTTTAGGTTGATGAGAATCGTGCTGGAATAGACTACACTGATCGGCTGGAACGGGTTCTAAGGCAGCTGGGTGGCGACTGGAAGCAGTTGTTAGCTGAAATTCAGTTTGCTTTCGCTTGCTTCTTGATTGGACAGGTCAGTTTTTTAAAGTTCAGTTCAGTCCACAGCTCCGTGCTTTTTCAGTTTTCATGTGCGGGTGTATGTAGAAGTGTTGTGCTTCTGCCACTGAGGTTTTGCCCTCTTATAATTTTCATCAAAAAGGCATCTGTGGTTTTAGGTGTTCGAAGGGTTCGAACAGTGGAAGCGTCTAATCCATCTGCTGTGTTGCTGTCCCTCAGCTCTAGGTCCGCGAAGTGAAATGTTCATCTCATTCATAAGAGTGAGTTATGCCCCCTTTCTGTTGCATACGAATGATGACTGATCCTTGAGAATAGCGCCTTGGTGCTTTTAGGTTCTATTTTTCGAGTTGAAAGAGTGTCCAACGGACTTTTTCGTCGACATCGTGTCGCGAGACAATTTCCTCACTACAACGCTTTCAATGCTGTTCGCGAACATCAGAGGTTGGTTGTTTACGGCGCAGATTGTCCAGCTTGCCTGTATTCTTGTCGGTTTACTTAATTAATGGTAAAAATAACTGAAGTTCTGTTCAGACTCCGACGTTGCTCCCCCAGAACTGAAGAAGAAGTCTATGCAGTTCAAGACATATCTGACAAAGGAATTCAAATGGGATTTCGAGTGTGAATGATTGTTATCTATGTGATATTTGTATTGTTTTGCTCCGCATATTTCACTTGGCTGCTTGTATTTAAATTTTCCATGCTTTTCTGTAGAAAGCGTGTCGTGACGAACTTCAAGAAGTGGTAGCTTGATTTGCTTGATATCATACGAACATATCGTCCAAGTTCGGCTTGTTGTACAAAGCGTAGATAGATAGAAGGCACTGTGCTGGTAGAAGGTCTCGTTTACTCGGATAAAAGGTGCTAATAGTTGGATTGGACTTGTCTCTATCCTGCCCTTTAGGAAGAGCTGCGCACTTGTGTAAAGTCAGTTTCTCACTCCTCCTGCGGACTGTTCAGGTCCTTATTTGCTTCGAAGTGTATCAGAGAATAGATGGAGCGCAGATGCTAATCGACCTATAGACCTCCTTCCATACTGCACCAGCAGAGAGGCGTCAACCAGCTAGCAAGCGAAAAGGAGGAAGCGGTGGTGGGGTCGACGAGACCCGCGAGCCGTTAGCAACGTCAGAACATGGTAATCTGATGTATAAAATGGTTGAAATGAACGTAGACCCGTGGTGATGTATCCTCCGTCGGCCGCGGTATCGTCACCAGCGAGGATGGTCCCAAAACTTTCGCCCCGTTCCTCGCCGAGCATGTCCGCCCTACTCGGTAGGTCTGCTGATCATCGTCGAATAAAGAGGTATTGACTCTGTTCATACCGTTGAAGGAACATACCACTGTACCATCGAACATACGATAAAAAAGATCCTTCCTTCAAACAATCAGAGCAACAACCATATTTTGGTGCATCGGCCGAGAATCAAAGACCAGCCGTCCGCGTGGCAGGCGTGTACTCAGAACAGTGGCAGATTGTTCGGTCACACTCTAGGTGTACATGTTGTCCCATAATCTTCTGCTGTGCATCCGCAAGGGAGCATCAACCAGCTATCAAGCGAAGAAGAGGAAGCGGTGGTGGATTCGATGAAACCCGCAAGCAGTCAGCGAAGCCAGAACATGGTAATCTGATGTATAAAATGTTTGAATGTACGTAGACCGCAGGTGATGTTTCCTTCATCGGCCCTGGTATCGGCACCAGCGACGATAACCCCAACCCTTTCACCTTTCCTCGTCAAGGAGGCTGGGGCGTCACCCTATTGAGTCAGTCTGTTGATCAGCATCGAACAAAGTCGTGACACTGCCTCTGTTCATACCGTTCAAGGACAAACCATTGAACCCCGAATATACGATAAAAAGGATCATTCCTCTAAAAAATCAGAGTAACAGTCAAAGATCTATTACACCTATCGCGTTATGCCTAATTGATACCTTTTCCAGCGGGAAACCTGTAGCCGCGCCCTGCTAGATCAGTCTCGTCTCCAACCCTCAGACCGGAAGGTAGTCTGGTCTTGCAAGTAACCCGTGAGAGGGTTACCGAACGCTCTATCTCACCCCTTCTCCGTCACTGTTTACTGTGTGCTACCGTGTAATAATGATGCATACCAGTTGTCGTATACTATTTTATTAGGGTGGGCCAAAAGTAATGGGACAAATCCAACAAATTTCTTCATCTCTTTATAACTCTATAACTTACAGCTCAACGCTCCTGAGGAATGCATTCGCCATTAAGGTCAGTGACCTCGTTGCCATCGATCAGCCAACTTCCTGATCCCATCCTTCCAGAACTGCTTAGTGCTGGTGCTGATCCACTGCTCGTCATGGTTGTGAGGTCTGCTTTGGTCCTTGTGTTCCTTCCGACCAGGGGTGCACATTTAACAGTTAACGACTTGACGATTTTAACGAATTAACGGAATTTTTCGTTAAAATCTGATTGACGACTTAACGGAAATTTTTAGAAATGTAACGGTGTTTTTAACGGACTTTTTTCTCGAGTGAGTTTATTACACTTGCTCTTAGTCTTCACTAACGTTGCAGGTCTCATCCTCCCTATTAGGACTGCTGCTAAAAAATCTATCTAAATCAGCAAGAATATTTTAATGTCTTCATGAATTTGTTTTGAATTTTTTAAAAATGTATTTCGGGGGCGCGTGTAGCGCAGTGGGAGGAGATGTCGGCTGTCGCATGCCCCGATAACAGGTTCCAGGTTCGGATTTCCCGCCCTGACCAACCAAGCCTTCCATCCATCCCTCCGGGGTCGGTGAATTGGTACCAGACTTGCCTCGTGTTCATCAGCTGGCCACCGCAAGTCATTATATGACCAAATACGCATTCAAATCGCCTCCACGACATCTCGCAGAAGTAGAATGCATGGCGGGAGTGTGTTGGGGTGTGCCGCCCTTTATCCTTCTATCCTTTGATGCATCTTGGACGTAGAAAACTCCTCGCCGAGCCTCCAAGCACGCCAACGAATCCACAAAGATGCTGGTCTAACAACCTCGTAAGATATGCCTATCCTCACTTGGCAATGCTTATCCGAGAACGTTTTTGTTCGCCACCTGGAACAGTCCTGACGGAGAGAATGTTTTTGGCCGCTGGGCGTATTTTAAACGATTTAAGAAAACGCTATTAACAAAGGTTTTTCTGAACGTATCACACCTTTTCGGCAGTGTAGGATAGTGTGGCAGGATGTCACGTCACGGTCTCGACGTTGAAAAGAAGTGGATTGGTCCCACACACCAGACACTCGAAAATTGTGCGTTCCCCAACGTACTAAGTACATGCTATCATGACTTCAAAGGTCGAAGAGGGGTCGGAAAAAAAATTCGCCCGAACTTCGCCCAGTACTGTTATTTCGGGTGCTGAGCACGAATACGGTATCCTTAGTCCTTTGCGAAACTGTTTTGAGTGACTGCTCTACGAGCATATGCAATCTCGATGCGGGCATCTTCCCATTAGTTACAGGAAGATTTAGTAAGGATAAAATTAAAAGCCTATCAGTGGGATGTTAGTTAGTTATTTTTAAGATGTTTTGTAACTAACTAACTATTCGTCAGCCCCCATAATTAGCGATGTTTCTGTGCACCCCCCCCCCCCTTTCGCGAGTTCGGACCATAACATAGTCTCCTTTCATGTTCAATCCATCAGCTATCCAGAAATATCCTACATTCCTCTTCCTGACTTCAACAGGGCAGACTATGTTTCATTATCATCTTTCTTCGGTTCTATTGACTGGTGGAAAATTTTTGATGGGTACGCGTCTATTGATGACGTCTACAAGAGGTTTTGTGACGTAGTGTACCAGGGGTCCACGGATCTCCCTCGATAGAGAGCCTTCGGGCTCTCTTGTTAAGAGGGATCTCGGGCCGCTTGTCGCAGGGCCACGTGGCGCGTCCCCGGGTGGTGGATAGGGGAATTAAACGCGAACCAAATGCGACCGTGTACTGCCCAGAGACGCAGGTGGGATGCAGGGGATGGACTCCTTGCTCCTGCTGTGTCGGGTCGACGCGTTCCTTATGCGTGGGAGCGGCATGTTCGTGCACAGTGTGCGTGGATGTGTCCGTGACTGTGCGGATTGTAACTGTGTCGGCTCGGCCAAAAGCTTGCACTCGGTAGACTGGGAGTACATGTAAGGCGATTCGAGGCCGCCTTAAGTCTCGCCCCGTCCCTTCGGGCAGTCTGGCTGGCTGCCCGGAGTACCCCGCCCGCACGACAGAGCCTGACTAGCTACCGGTGTTGTATTCCAGTCAAACACAGCAGCACTAAAGGGCCTCATTCCCCTGACCCCGAAAGAGCCCCCATTTCTGCAGCGATGGGAAGGACGAGTACGGAGAGGCTGCTAAAATCTCAGGGCCTAACCAGGCTGCGCAATCTGAGAAGGACTAGGATGACGATCTGTACTTACAACGCCCGCACGCTTGCGTCGGAAGCATCCGTCGAGGACCTGATTATGCAAGCCAGGAAGATCAAGTACGACGTCATCGGACTGACCGAGACGAGAAGACACCACCCCCTACACGCAGCCTACGACTCCGGAGAAGAACTGTTCCTCGGAACATGCGACAGCAGGGGAGTAGGCGGCGTTGGTGTCCTCGTCAACACGCACTTGGCCATGAACATCGATTCGTACGAGTCTCTGACAAGCCGAATCGGACGTCTGCGACTGAAGCGATGTGGCTCCGTGCCAGCCTTGACTGTGTTCATCGCGTATGCCCCAACATCCGACTACGACGACGAAGACGTCGAGGCCTTCTACGTGGAGCTGGAGAAGTTCTATAAGGAAGATCACACCTTCTACAAGGTGATCGTCGGCGACTTCAACGCCAAGATCGGACCACGAAGGTCGCCGGAAGAACTTCACATCGGAACCCACGGTTTGGAGTGGAACGAGCAAGGTGAAAGGCTGCCTTAGTTTGTCATGTCGACCAAGACCATCCATGGAAACTCGCAGTTCCGGAAGCCTCCCTCCCTACGATGGACCTGGGAATCCCCCGGTGGCCAGTTCCACAATGAGATCGACCACATCATCTTCAATCGCAATTATTGCCTGACCGATGTCTCCGTTGTCCCCAAGTTCTACACGGGATCGGACCACCGCCTCCTTCGCGCGAGGTTCCGCTTTTCGCGTCAAGGAGAGAAGGCCGCGAAGTTCAAGAAGAGGAATCCCAGAACGACCATCAACTGGGATCTCTACACCTCTCTTGTCGGCCTTTGGGAAGATGCCGTCATGGACAACGTCGACAAGGAATACGATCGCTTCGTGCACCATCTCCACGATAGTGCTAGGGGAGCCGAGAGCTTGAAGACCACCAAGAGACGCCTGTCTACGGAAAATCTCGAGCTGATACGCCAGCGTGGAGCAGCACGAGCGTCAGGCAACTACCAACTGACGTCCGAGCTTGCAAAGCTATGCAGAGCGGCGATAAAGGAAGATCTCAAGGAGAGAAGGGCGGAAGTGTTGGCTGAAGCAGCAGAGGCAGGGCTGAGCATCCGCAATGCACGCCGGAACTTCGCCAACTTCAAGACCAAGATGACCGCTCTCCGACGTCCTGACGGAACCATCACCTCTTCCAGAAGGACCATGGAGAGGGTCATCCACGACTTCTACTCCGATCTCTTCGATAGCCACGTCCACCTGCCCCCATGCCATCTTCCATCTTACGTCGTCCCCTCTGTTCTCTCTTCCGAAATCCGACACGCCATCTCGTCGGTGAAGAAACGTACAGCACCTGGTTCTGACAGGATCAGAGCTGAACACCTGAAGAACCTCCCGCCAGCGCTCATCAACACCTTGGCGCGGCTCTTCACACGCTACCTGTCCGAATGCAAGGTTCCATCTCAGTGGAAGACCAGCAAGACCGTTTTGCTGTACAAGAAGGGAGACGTGCACGACATTGGCAACTATCGCCCGATCTGCCTGTTGTCCGTAGTCTACAAGCTGTTCACTCGAGTCATCCTGAATAGGATTAGTAGAACGCTGGACGAAGGACAGCCATGCGAACAAGCAGGATTTCGGAGAGGATTCAGCACGATCGACCACATACACACCATTACGAAGCTCATCGAAGTGTCGCGAGAGTACAAGCTGCCGCTGTGCCTTACGTTCATCGACCTGAAGAAGGCATTCGACTCCGTCGAGACTGAAGCGGTCATGGAAGCCCTGCTCACCCAGGGCGTTCCTACTCAGTACATCAGGGTCCTTCGAGAGCTGTACAGTGGATTCACGACCAAGATCTCTCCATTCTACAACGACGTCGTCATTGACGTGAAGAGAGGGGTTCGACAAGGGGATACCATATCCCCGAAGCTCTTCAGCGCCACCCTCGAAAACGTCATGCGCGAACTAGAATGGGAAGACATGGGAGTGAAGGTCGACGGCCGGCAACTGCACCATCTTCGCTTCGCTGACGACATCGTGCTCATAACACCGAGCATCAGTCAGGCGGAACGAATGCTGGCCGACTTCGATCGTGTATGTGGAAGCGTTGGACTGCAGCTGAATCTTACGAAGACGATGTTCATGAAGAACGGATGGGTTTCTGATGCCCCATTCTCGCTCAACGGAACGAACATCTCCGAATGCTCCAGCTATGTGTATCTGGGTCGCGAAGTCAACATGGCCAACGACCTAGCACCAGAGCTGAGCAGGAGGAAACGAGCGGCTTGGGGAGCTTTCAAGAGCGTCGAAGAAGTCGCGAAGAAGACGAAGAACGTCCGACTCCGTGCCCACCTATTCGACTCCACTGTTCTTCCTGCCCTAACATACGCCTCAGAGACCTGGGCTATACGAAAGCAGGATGAACACGCGATCAGCGTCGCGCAGCGTGGAATCGAGAGGACGATGCTCGGAGTGACACGACTCACGCAAGTGAGAGAAGGCCTCCGGAGTTCCGAGCTTCGCCGACGTTCGAAGATCAGAGACGCTGTCGTATGGGCCAAGTCCTCGAAAATTAGGTGGGCCGGCCACGTAATGCGACTCGCAGACACCCGCTGGACGAGAGCCATCACCGACTGGATTCCGCGGGATGTCAAAAGAACACCAGGACGCCCACCAACGCGTTGGTCGGACTTCTTCGTGAATGCCCTGAACGACCGATATGACGCTCTTCATGTCCCTCGAGCGAGGAGGATCCATTGGACCACTCTGGCACGCGACAGGGACGAATGGAGACGCTGCTGGCGCCTGCTCGAGCAAGTCGGTGATCAACGGGACGACAGGTGATACAGGTGATACAGTCTACCAGGGGTTAGCCAAATATGTTCCATTCCGCTCTGCGGAGCCATTACGATTCCGTTATCCCAAGCATATTTCAAACCTGATTGCTCAAAAAAAAAATCGTCTATTCCATTCAGTACAAAATTTTTTGACGCATCCTCAGTACAAACAAGTGTGTTCTGAATTGGACCGCCATTTGAAGAGATTCTTAGCCAATAAGGAAAAACGAAGCACAAGTTACACAAACAAGCGTGCTATATTTCTCTTAATGCGAAACAAGCTCAAGGCCAAGAATAAGCTCCCTGTGCTTCGGGATGAAACTGGAATGCTGTATGTGCGCGACTACGATAAAGCTGAAGCACTAGCCAAATACTTTTTGTCAACTTTTAACACACCCTCCGGAAATGTAGATCACAACCTTCTAAATGTTCGTCTGAACTCCGATTCACGAAAAGAATTTATTATATCTTCGGACGATGTGTTGAAATGTTTAAAGGCACTGAAGAATTCAACTTCCATACCATTTGACGGTATTCCCCAAATTCTATACAAAAATGTGCTTATTCGTTATGGAAGCCTCTTTCTATGATTTTCAACATATCTGCTGTGTTCAGTGAAGTCCCGTCAATTTGGAAGGAAGCTATTGTCACAGCTATTCCTAAAGTGGCAAATGCTAGCTCTCTTTCAAATTTTCGTCCAATAAGCATTACTCCCTCACCGGGGAAAGTCTTGGAGAAGATCATTCGAGATAGTTTATTGGAATGGTTTACTAAAAATCATCTGATTCCTATTGAACAACATGGGTTCATTGCCGGAGCCTCAACCATCACCCAACTCTCAGATTGTCTGTTCGATTGGACTCTTGCTGTCAATAGTGGCAATTCAGTGGATGTGATATATTTTGACCTTTCAAAAGCCTTTGACAAAGTCAACCACCAAAAGCTTCTGTTAAAGCTGTTCCAACTTGGAGTAGATGGCTCGCTATTGGCTTGGCTTGGATCCTATCTTAATCAAAGGCATATGTCTGTTAGGGTAGGACACGCGTTCTCTGAACGTTACACATGCACCAGCGGCGTTCCACAAGGCGGTGTGTTATCACCATTATTGTTTGTGGCCTATACACACGACTTGCCTAATGCTTTAAAAACGCACCCTATGGTCAAAGTTCAATGCCACACTATGCCGACGATAATAAGATATACGGAATTTACAATGATGACAATAAGGTGCAGGTGTCACAAGCTCTGTCTCGCTCCATCTCAAACATTGATGGAGTGGGCTTCTGCTTGGGAGATACCTGTGAATCTTACCAAAACTTCGGTGTTTCACCTTGGAAGCCCTGCCAATATTGAATACATATATCGAAATGCAATACTCAGTACCTCAAATGAAATACGCGATCTTGGCATACATCTCGATATGAAACTGAAGTTTGAAACCCATATAAACTTAACGGTTCAAAAAGCATTTTCAACTCTCTTTGCAATGATCAGGAACATTCACTGCACAGATAAATCAGTTTTCTTAACACTTTACAGATCCTAGGTTTTACCTATTTTGGAGTATGGGTCTCAGTTGTGGAATCCCCACACCATAAAGCTTCAGAAAAAATTGGGAAAGGTGCAGCAAATTTTCACTAAAGTTCTCGTCTCAAGATGTTCTCAAAGCTCCTGCGGTAATCTCAACTATGGAGAAAGACTTCGACTGTTTAATATGAAAAGCTTGCTGTATAGACGTGTGTTCAATGACATCGTTTTCTGTTTCAATGTGCTTAGAGGAGAGCTGAAACTTAGAGCTTGTAAGTATGGGTTTTCATGCCTACTCATGGTCGAACTCATACTATTTCGTTACAGTGCGCTAAGATAAACCGTAGACATCACGATCAGGTATATAATTCCCTTTTTTCCGCGGTGCTAGGTGGCTTCAGTTACTACCAAAAAATGTCCTGGAGGCTCCTACCACTGCGGCGTTCCGTAAACGTCTCAGTAAAGTCGGCTTACTTTCAGTTCTTGCAATCTCAAACGATACCAGCTAAATCAATTTTGCTGGTACTTAAATGGGTCACGCCGTGCATCGAATTCTGCTTAGAAGTCGAACGAAGGATATGTGAAGAAGATATGTTTAAGCAGAGCCGTCAATGTGGATAGCCACGCAGCACCTTGGATTATGAGAGATCTAGATATAAGTCTGTGACTATGATGTTTGTGTTGAATGCTGCTATGATATGATTCTAGATGATAATATTCCTTTCACCTTGCTTTGCTTTCATGAAACTAAAGAGTGTATACCCTTTTAAACACTACTGCAATGTCAACGTTTTGCTCCTATACAATGCCATTAGATCAAAATTTGGACGATCACCTTTTATCACAACACGTGGCCCTAGACTTTGTTTTCCAGTGGAGTTAGTTGGTTGGCAAGAGAGGTCAGATTTCAGTTATTATATTTTTGAAAAATGTTGCCACTCTATAGACTATTTCGGTTTTTACGTCATCCAGTTGCGGCTATAGAAGCGAGATTGGCTGTCACTGAAAGAAGCGTTGCCTCGCCTAAGTACGTAAGGTTACAACCTGAAGCTTAGGTGCTGACCAGCCTTGTATGTTGCTCGAGAGTGGTTTGAGTATAAAGAACCACGCTATAGCTGGGCCGGTTTATACAAAACCGTCTCATTCCATTCTGGGTGTGAAATTCTATGTATTACATTACCTAACTTGCCAACCGACGATATCTGCTTTGACATAGCTAATTTTGGGGGTGAGCAATGCCTTGTAATGTAAATTCCAGTGGTTACTTCGTAATCACACCGTCTCTCTTTACTACAGATTTCATGATTTTCGAGTGTAAAATGAAATCATTGCAAGGGAAAGGACAAGCGGTTTTTTTACTGCTTCAGAACAGGGATATCAGAACAGCTTTTAGTTTTTCACTTCTCTACTGTAGTATCGAGTTTGATTTGATTGTTTCTTCCTTTCTGATTTGTTTCCTCCTTTGTCCCTTTTTTTGAAAGTTTAGTTTTGTTATTTGCCTGCAATTTTTTTTGTCAGTACTGGATCTGTTTTTGAATTTGGTTGATCATGTTTTATGCGCACCTATGAGTGCAATAAATAAATAAATAAATAAATAAATAAATAAATAACATCCCACTGAGAGGCTTTTAATTGTATCCTTACTGAATCCTTCCGTAATTAATGGGTAGATGCCCGCATCGAGATTGCATATGCTCGTAGAGCAATCACTCAAAACGGTTTCGCAAAGAACTAAGGAAAAGGGAACTCCGGGTTTGGCCTGATCGCACGTTTTAAGATGCCTTGTCGGTGATCATCTTGGATGCTAATTCCATACCTCCCTTATTTCACACCCTGTAGATAATTTGTTGCTGAAAGCTTATTTATTTTTCTGTGTTTAATGATGATGGATTGTTTATTTTACACTGCAGTGCTACACTCCATTCCTTGAATTTTGGCTGTTAACTTATCTAAGTTGAAACTATAAGGTTTTCCTCGACGTTTTTCCACTTGAAACAACGGTTGGCAGCTAATTGTACTTTTTGACGAAATTTAACGATTTACCGGAAATTTAACGAAAATTTCCGTTAAAAATTTCGTTAAAGAAATTAACGCACAGAATTTTGTGTGCACCCCTGTTGTGCATGATAGCATCTGAAGTCAAGTAAAAGGGAAGAAGCCGATGACTACTTTTCGCCCTTTATTTTAGGTTAGTTCAAATACCAGTTCCTTACTTGCAATCTATTGCATAACGTTTTAAAGAAAAAGTTCTTCGGAAATGAATAATCATGAAAAAGCGGGACTTGCTTTGGCAAGAAATTTCCCACATTCCTATGTGGCGTTTTTCGGCCGTTTTGCGATTTTACCATAAATCCATTTAGCAGTCCAAAATGCGGACGGGGACAAATCAAGAAACCCAAACCACATTCGGAATGCGGACTACTAGCAATTTTGCTACACTCTCTGGTACAGATGCTTCAAAATAAAAATGAGAGCGGGCAATTACAGGAAGGCCGTTAAAAAGTGACAAACATTGGAGAGTTCTATTTGGAGGAGTTAGGAGGGGTAAAGGCAAGATAGTATACATTGGATCCGAACGGATCATTTTCGGATATCCGACTCGGATAACCCGATCCGAATCATCCAAAAATCCGGTGTCCGCGAAATTGTCGCTATCCGAATCATCCAAAAATCCGAGGGCGTCAAAATCGCCCTTATCCGAATCATTCAGTTATCCGAAGATTTTCGATCGGATCCAATGTGTACAAGATAGTGTGGGATGAGAGACGCGCTTTCAAATACGTGGGTTCCTTTCTCAAGCATTTCCTTTGAGAGATAGAGGAGAAAGAGCTTAACAAGTAAGAGTTACTTGGAAGGCGAAGACAAGCGTACTCAGAACAGCAGAATTCTATTGATTGGAAATTCGGTCGACGGTGTCTGTGGCTATCTGTCTGATTCTCTGTTGTCGTCTGCTGTACGAATAGGACGTTGTGCAACAAGAAGAACGCTTTGTCTGTGGACTTAGCAAATATCCTCCATAGACGATCTGCACCAAAAAAAATTTGCTGTGTTGACTGCTTGAACGGAATTCTTCATTAAAGCATCCGGCTCTTTCCTGATGATTAATGGCAGTGCAGAACAATCCAGCAGAAAGGTTTGTCATGATCCATGAAAACGTTCAGTCCTGCAATGGTACTTCGCACATCGGATCTCCTCAGAAGCTCGACGACTTCCTCCCACACGCTAGACGAAGTAGGCCTAGTAGAATTCGTTATTCTAGAAGTATTGCTGTTGCTGTTTGGTTTTTGGAGTCTCAATGACCGTTCTCGTCAGTAGTCATATAGTCGTCAGTCATATAGTCGTCATGTAGGTGGAGATAGGGGATCCGGTTTTTTTTTACGTTCAAAACTACCGTCAAGTTCACTACAGCTTAGGAGCATTAGATTTAACGAATTTACGGGAGTTACGGCAAAAATTTTCTGTTAAAAAGAATTCGGTAAAAATTCACCGAGCAAAATTTACCGCATACCGCTGAATACCGAAGCCATCTTGGAAATCGTTTATGTGTGCGTGCGCGCTTGCGCGGATCTCTTCGATTTATTTTCAACATAATCAGTCAACGATCACATACGAGAAAAGTGAATGAAGAAGGACAAAGGATTGAAAAAACGAAGGCCATTGGTAGAGCTAAAGCCGTAGAGCAAGAGCGAAAGAGACAATCCGAAGAGGCACAGTGACAAGGCTTGTGGAGACGGAGGGCAACAAATGTGTTCCTGGTATTTGAGCATCAAAATGTCGGGATGATAGGCGAATTCCCCAGAATTTGGCTTCAATAACGCACTGGTGTGGCAAACTGGTGCGGTATAATGCTCACTTTATAAGACACATCGGGAGTTATATTATACTTACGAGGGGTTAACTGAGTAGCATTATGGCCCTAAGAACCAGTTCCACCGTGGTGAATGACGTACTTTACAGAACAAGGCAATATGGCCGTCCACAGCACGATAATTATAACTGATGATGGGAAGATGTGAAGCTCTATGTATTTGGTTTGAAGACAAGACGTAGCATAGTTAGATTACTACAGAGAATACTACTTTCCACTATGCAGAAAGCTGTAGGGCAGGCGAGACCCAGTCCGACCACCTAAACATCGGCGATGGGTATCTGCTTAGGAATCGGCGGTTGCAGTGCAGTCTCTTCGATGGGTTTGGATTCGGATGGGGAGTGAGCAGAGGCGATGTGCAGGATGAGGGAGTGCTGCGAGGTCGAGGAGAACTGGCACAGTGAGCAGACCATCCGTCTCGGGAACACGTTGGTCGAGTGAGCAAACTGCTTGTGGCGTCCCAGCAACGCCTCCGTCTTGCCTCTGAAATCAGTAGCTCAGTTCACAACGAATATTAGGCGTTCTGATGTATGTAACAGCAAAGCGAGTATAAGACAGAAACAGCAGCTTCGGAAGCACGCAAAGTGAACCCGACAAATGTGGCGGCGACAGAGTCTTCTTTTAGGTCGTTGACATCGTCCAGAGGCGATAGTGCATGTATCGCTATCGATGTCGCTATTGCTCATCCGTTTCTATGGTGTAAATGCTGGGAAAAAGGACGGCGTTACTCAAACCCTTTGGAATGCCCTACGCATTCTACTTCTACAGAATGTCGTGAAGGTTATCTGAGTGCGTATTTGGCCATACAATGACTTTCGGTGGCCAGGCGATAAACAAATCAGCGCTTTGTGCTTCCCAGACAAGTCCGGTACCAATTCACCTACCCCGGGAGGATGGAAGGCTTGGTTGGCATGGGCCGGAGCCTGATATCGGGTGCACGCAACAGTCGGCACCTTCACCGACTGCGCTATATAGCTCATCACTATGTACAAATGCAGACAATAGCTTTTCCCTTCTCGTTCCGTGAGTAAGGCTACCATCTAGAAACAGATGACAGGTGCTACCGTTCAGATGACACTTTGGAGGATTGCAAGAGCACTATGGTACTGATAAAAATAAAGTTTGAGTTACCTTATTCTTACAGGAGATGGAAAACGTTACCACGAGCATGAACATTTCCTACGGAATATTACTGTTGCCTATACGCTATTTTCGATGCACGTCGAGAGAGCATTGTCAAGACCCCTTCACGTCTTTATTCCGGTTTACTTTTCATGTGATGGTTCGCACTGTCACCTAGTTCAGAGCATCTAAGCAGTTGACAAACGAATACATTCGTCGACTACTTGTCCAACAAAGGTAGAAGTGGGCGCACTGTGAAACATCTAGAAAGAATAACTCTAAAATGTATGCTTGGTGTGGACCTGCTCCAATCTTGCTCAAGCCATAGAGGTAATTTTGGTCCAAAATTACGTCAAAGGCACCAAGATTCCTCGAAAGTCAAACATGGGCTATATGTACTTTGCGAAAGAGAAGTCTAAGGGTTTTTTGCATATTTTAATCTAGATTTAAGAAAGGATTTAAGATGCTTTTCCTTAATCTGAAGGACCTCGTCTTATTGATAAGGATGTCATAAGAAGGTTAACTTCTAATTAGTGATATATTGCGTCACACGAGGTTTTTAGGTGGACGGATTTATCCAGCAGGACCTGATGTTTCGACGTTCCGTCGTCTTCAATACCCTTCAGTACCCTACCCATAAAGCAGACTGCCAGCTCCAACCCACTTGGCAAACATAAGGTTGATGCATACGGGAACGACCATGAGGTGAAATGTACAGTATTGATTGCAATTGAGGACTATCACAGCACGAAACGCTCTATAAGCATTCTGGATTTTCACGAGAAATCCAGTAATGAACAACAGAAATGAGTCTTCAGCGGCAGCAAGTGACTTCTTGCAGTTTGTGCCTTACTGTGAACTGTAGAATGACTAGTGGGTGATATCTGCCCAGTGTTCATTCACCCCTAATGCTAATAACGCAAAAGAAACATATGCCCTTAACGATGGACTAGGTGAGTTCTTTTTCTTCTTTCTCATCTGGTCTCCTCAGAGTGGATGTAGACATGTGTAGGTCGAAAATGCTAGAGTAGTTGAGGCGCTTGGTCCGGTAAAGCGCAAATTTAATCCTTTACACCATGTTTAGGCCTCTGAAGGCGACGGAACGTCGAAACGTCAGTCTCTGCTGGATATCTTCGTCCACGTAAAAACCTCGTGTGGTACAATAATTCACATACAGTAACAACTATAATGCCAATGTTTCAAGAAGGGAGAACTTGGGAGTTATTTAATTCCAAGTTAACCATTGGTTTCCAAGTTACGGCAAAACTTTCCGATTTGTGTTGTGAGGCAATTATTTGTCCGTGAGTGTGAAAACTAAAAAACTGTTTGTGAAATATTATGAGCGCGGATAGCGCCGTCAAAGGAGGTACCGACTCTCGCCTGCACCGCATGCAAGGTTAAGGTTCTTTTCTTTCTGCGCAGGTCACGCAACACCTCCATCTATCGAAATCGAAAGCATAGTACCAGGCTGTCTGGAAACAATAGAACACTGCAATTGTCTGTCGGTATTAGTATACATTCACATTGCAGGTCTCCAAGTTGCCTCCACGGTATCTCTTAGGAGCGCAATGTGTGACGCATTCCCCTGAAAGGTAGATTAACGCTGACCACCAGCTTTCACCCTGATGTTTTGAGTATCTCAGATCATCATCATCATCACCATCATCATTGCAGCGACACCATACGAGAAAGGTTTGGTGTCGCCGCGATAGCCGACCAGTTGCGTGAAGCTCGTCTACGATGGTATGGCCACGTGCTTTGCGCTAACGACGACACCGTCTCTGAGATTGGCCTGAACCTTGAAGTCCCTGGAAAACGGCCCAGAGGACGCCCGAAGCAACGTTGGCTAGATACGTTGCGCTTGGACTTAAAGATAGCTGGTGTGCATCCTGATCAAGCATTTGATTGGGAGAAATGGCGTCACCAAACCAGAAGAGCGGACCCCGCCACCAAGCGGGACAAACGCTTCTGAAAATGATGGTGATGATGATGATTCTTCACCCATGGATAAACACACAATATACTAGGTTTCAAAATAAGTTCGAATGGCGCGTAAATGTCATTTTACTCATTCACATTATTTGTGTTAGCTGTCCATGAATGCCCTTCGATGTCAGGTTTGTGGTTCGGATTTTTAGCCTACCCCAATCAAGCCTTCCACCCCTCCCGGTCGCTTAATTGGTACCAGACTTGGCTGGGAATGAAAAAACGATAACTTGTTCAACGGCTGGCCACCGCAAGCCATTGTGTAAGACAAATACGGATTCAAGTCACCGCCACGACATCCCGTATAAGCAAAAAGCATGGCGCATCCTAAAGGAGATCAAGCAATACCGTCCTTTATGCTTTATCCTATATATGAGCTAAGAGGACCATGAACGATGCTCATTTAGTTGGGTTGCTCGAAATAAACGCGAGCAACGCGCTAGTGCCCACCCGGTCTTATCTGCTGTGAACCTGATGACTTGAAGAGAAGCAGTGTTGGAATTTTTAGAGCATTCCAGGCTTTTCGGTACATAGCCCTGAACTGATTCATTTAACCGCTATCCAGAAGAGTCTTCTATATCTCTAAGTATCTAGATTGAAACACCATCAAAACCGTTAATGATCATCAGTGCAGAAATGTTTTAGTGAATGAAAAACCTGGTTGTAAGTATGACTAAGACATCCTTTCAACAATATGGCGTGAAACAACCATTGGGAAGAGCTGAGATAACCGGAAGACACGGCGCATCTCGATGGATTTGATTAGCACCACTCTTACATTCTTGTCATTTGATTTCAGCACAACACTGTGTTCCGATAAGCAGAGCTGTGCGAAAGAAGCGAGTCTCACGTGCAAGTCAAATCGATTTTAGGTTCTGCTGGAAGGCCAACAAAGCAATCTATCTGCCGCGTACTGTGATTTTAGTACTAGAAAAGTCAGTGAAGATTACACTATTGGCTGCCAATTGGCTGACCCTCGCATGTCACGCCGCAATACGCGTTTAGAGCGCTTGTACAATACGCTGTAGAAGTAGAGTGTGTGGCGCATCCCAGTCAGCAGAGGACGTCGAAAGGAAGATCTGGGCAAATGAAAAACCTCATCGTCTAAGGTAAGGGAGGCAGTTTGCGACGGCACATCGGGACAATACCCATGCTGTACCCAGCCTTTGACAGTGCGCTTTCGCGGCAGTCGCCGGCGACGCTGTTGTTGGCAACTGCTTCATGGAGCGGGAAGGAACCAGAAACAATGCGCGGCGCATTGTTTCTACGGCGAAGGCAACTATTACACCCGCTATGCTATGCGCGCCTTAATTCGCGAGGAACCAGATTTCAGCCAAACACGCGAAAACGGGGTCGCGTTCGGAGTGATTGATCGCGACCGACCGAGTACTGTAACGGAGCGCCGCCGGTGCCTTCATGTTCGTCTACGCGCCCATGCGCCTCGGCTAACTATGCGTGACGCCGGCGGTCCAGGTACCGTACACGACTCCAAGTGACGTCACTGTTCGTTTGCCACCACTTCCGGTCGACGTTTCAGGAACTATCAGACAGCGGGGGGATAAACGGACGATGCTTGCTTTTTTGAGAGAAAACTCTCTAAACAATGGGGATGCGTAGCACAAACGACTATATTCCTAACGCCCACATCAATGAGCACTGGTCAAGCTGTGAGGACTCTGACCGACTTCGCATGCAAGGAAATACTGGGCTACAGCCGAAAGCGATGCTCAAGAGGAACAGAACGGTTTCTGTGATCCATTTCCTTTCGGTCTAATGAGCACGAAATTCATCAGCTGTGTTCATGTAGGCTACCAGTCGATATAGCCAGCCACATACATAGTAAAGCCATATAAAATTTACGGCGTAGGCAGCTCTCAAGAGCGGTCAAGAAGTGTTGAAAAGACGATGAAGAACCTCCTTCGCGATTACCTATTCGACTCCTGCAATAATGTGCACCTCGGAATTTTGGGGCCTAACGAAGCAAGACAAAGACACTACGAGTTTGCACAATGAGGACTCTGGAGGACGATGCTTAGGTCAGTTTAAATTTCTGGAGTTCCACTTTTTGTCGGCGTTTTAGGATTGCAGACGCCGTCGCTTGAATAAGAAGTCGATAAATCGGAGAATCGACCAAGTTATGCGTATCACTGGGCAATATTCGTAGGAGACTGGATTCGGGACATCAAGCGAATACCAGGACACCAACCAACGCATCGTTTCGACCATAAAACTCGTGGAAACATTTTGGCAAGACTCTTCTTGTGTATTACGAACGTGGAAGACCGGCTGGGCTACTTTGGCACAATACGCGCAACTCTTGGATAGGGACGAATGGAGAGGTTACTGGAGCCCGGTCGAGCAAATCGACAGTGAACGGGACGACGACCGGTGACTGGAGATGGCGGATAAAACAACTTCAGCAAATCTAATGCGAACGCGCGGCTAATGAAAAACGTGGAATATGGCAGTTGAGCCAAACCTGATCGAACCCGGAGACCTTATCTGCTTGTGGTGCTCTTAAGGCAAGACGCAGTGGTGAAGAAGAATGAAGTTTGGTACAGCGGATATCTGCTTCAATGTTGGAGCAGTTATCTACTTCAAGTAATGTTGGTGAGCTGCAGAGGCTACTGTATGTAGGCATGAAATCAAACGGATAGTGCTGAACTCGTGTTTATGTCTTTCCTCAACCACCGCTTTATTTCGTTTTTACATCTGTAACGTTACAAATGTACAAGTGATTATATTCCAACTTCTCAAGCCAGTGGTTGTGTATTGTCCTGATGGTTTCCTAGCGCTTTCAAACTTTGGACAAATCTGGCCTGTTTCGTGATTAATTAGATCTACTCGTACGAAGTTGATGCACCGATTTACCGGCTAACTTTTCGAGGACGCGTTCTTCAAGCCTGAAAAGGTCCATGTAAAATTGTGCCACCCCACCAAATATTACCGTGCCGTACGAACGACGATTTCCTGCCACAGCTCACGGTTTCAAACAATGGTAATCAAACTTCGCAGGATTGAGGTAACATTTGGTGGGTAGGTTCGGTTAAAAACTAGATTTTTAAGTTTTTGAAAAATAGGTTCGTCTTCATTTCACCAGCATATGTTCACTAGGAACTATGCTAATCTCAAAACCTTTTCAAGGTTGACCGTAGATTTGTGTCAAGTTGTTCAATAACTGAATGAAGAGGATCGCGATATTTTGGGCCGAAAATTTATATGAGACGCGCCACCGACGTTTTGTCACCACTGGCAGAAAGCTGCTTCCTTTCTTTACTAGACAAGGTGGGCATTAACAAACCTGTACATGCACTGGTCGCAGTTATGACTCTCGACCGACTTTTCTTTTCGCTCCGGCACATGTCTGGCGATGTGCTTCTCGAGCATAGCCGGACTCTTTGAAACGTGTCGACAGAACGGACATTTCCGAGACCCTGCAATGCTGAATTTCACATCGGGAAGGTAACGACTGAATTTTACACAGACATTCACTATTTACTATTTTATTTAGGCCGATAAAAAACAACAAAGTCAACAAGCGAAAAACATGACCACTCTACGATTTGCTATACAACAAGGAAGGAAGGCATGCTATATCCGAATGTTGCTCGAGATTGGAGCGAAAAAAATTAAATAATTTCATACAAACCACACTACAACTCGACTGATTCTTGCCATCTCTCCATTTTGTGCAACACTTTTATGAAATGCTCTCATTTGCCCTCTAACAACTCGTTTGGACAAGTCAAAGTAGTTAGGCTTAGTATGAATTAGAAAGATAACACTTATACTTTCTCAAAGTTTTTATATCGAAATGACCTTAATGGAATCAATGCTTAGAGGGATGAAGAGTTTGCAGTGTGTACGCAGTGATCAATATTGACCAAAAGAATTTAATTGGTATTAAACAGGCGCTATCATATTGGAGTTGTACAAAAGAGGCATGAAAAACTCGGACAAAGAAAAGTACTCCTGCACGGCCACAAATGAGCGTCACCAGAGCTGCGAAACGTTTCCAAAAGATAATGGGAGCTTCTCACAGTCCGCGCAACCGTCGTATATCCACCGCAGTCACGCTGGGAAGTACTAACAAGATTTGGAAAATAAATGATCAAAACTGAAAGCGCTGCGTACGAAGAACAGCAAAGAAACTCAGCGAGAGCAAGAACAGCGTTTCTAGAATCATGAGGAGCAAGCAGACTGCGCGTAGTTACAAGATCAGTCGAATCCACCTCCTCATCGAAAATTAAAAGGAAAGTAGACTTCAAAGATCGTGGAAGATGCTTCGTCTGACCCCAGGTGTGCGCCTTCGCAGGATGATGTTCACTGACGAGAAAGTATTTGCTTGCCGTCGGTGGTATGTACTTGCAACAGCTACAACTGCGCCCTATCCTCAGAAAAGAACAGAAGGCAGCAGAAAGTGAAGCTGCCCGGAGCACTCCTGCCAAATTCAGTAATGGTTTGGGCTAGAATTTTTGGAGTAGGAGGTCATGCTTGGTTTTTATCGACAGCAGCGTCAAAATTATATAATGCAGCGAACTACCAGCATCATGTCATAAGAGGAATTCTGAAGCCGCGTACATCAGAACAGTTTGGAGGCAACTAATTCACATTCCAGTACGACTGTGTTCCGGAACATTCAGTGAAACCGACGATGGGCGGTGTAGGATCTAATTTCCGGGTTTTGGTAGCAAGGCATTTGTCCCTTAAACTCCCTTAGTATGAATCCCGCTCCGTGTAGGCGATTTTTGAGCGACAAATCTGGGAGGAACTTCCGGTCTAGTTGTCTCGCTCGAAATTAGTTAATACACACATGCATAGGGTGAAATCTCCGTGGACTTGTGTGCGATCATAATCACAAGGTGCGAGCAATCTTTATTATTATCCTGTTAACAAAATATTGCTCTTTCTAGTCGTTTTTGTTGCTCTCTTATCGGCAGCTGTAACAACTTTTAGTTGCAACATAACCCTTGGGGTACCTTGCACATGTAACAAACCTCGGAAATGTAGAACTGTATATTAAACGTAGGCAGGATTCCACCTTCCACTAAGGCATGACTGCCACTGGAGAATTAACAAGGTTCTATGAAGAGCTGGTAGGAGGGCACAGATTCGGGTACGAAGGCCAGCGGCGAAGTCTAAACAAACTGCTGCGCAACCGTAGCTGGGACGGTGCCACCTAGTGGATGCACACGACATGTTTCCGATCTTCTCGGGGTAACCATGATTTTGGGGGTTCTAATTACCATCGAATCTTTCGCTGAGCTATGCTCGACGATGCCCTTTCAAGGCCAGTGTTATCTAAAGTGGTGGCTCTAGATACTCTACAACCTCCACACCTGTGGGCTATTGGTCTGAGTCTGAAGGAAGGCGAGCAGCTTCTTATGTTAAACTCAACTCCACCCCAGGTCTCGATTCTCCTTCATCAGAACCTTCCTTTTTTCTCCATTCATTTGGTCTTGAATCAGACGATGTTCAGAGAATGATCAATTACTAGCGGCCAAAAACGAAGTCTCTGACTACCCTAATTCGACAGCAAGTCAGTCAAAAGTGTTGGTTGATTTTGTTTTGGCAAAGTAACCAGATGTCTGAAAAACTAATTTCTAAAAAACGTCAAAGTGCATTCTTCCTCCCTAAGGTACAGCTTACATGGGAGGGGCAACCTGCCAGCTTCAGGTTCCATAAATCCGCGCGTGTCTACAGTCTGGTAACACCGGCGCAGGAGTGTGCCGGAGCTTCAAATTCTGCTTTTGGACTACCAAATTAATAACTAATAAGGAGGGTGTGAAGACTCACGTGATTATTTTAAGAAATGGATGTACAGAATTAAAAGTCAACCAAAACCAGAACGATCCTTGCCCGGAAAGAACAAGCGATAAAGGGAAATGGACGAAGTGAAGCTCAGACTTTCTCTATTGTCCAACAGGTGAGCTCGAAAGACTTAAGGATAAAACGGGTGCAGAAAATATGAAGGCGACCATTACCTCATCAAGAAACCAGATTCCTCAAATACAGCAAAATATTACTACGAGATGTAGGAGACCATGAAAAATCTGGGAGAGGAGTTCGAAAATAAAGGTGTTTATCCTCTGCGCAGCACCAACTACTCATATATTGCGTAGCTGAACACTTAGAAAAGTGTTGCCCGTTGATATTCTCCCATAGCCTGCACATTCTCTAAAGCAAGAACCAGTTGCTGATCATTTTCTTCTTGAGGACTTGGCTAATGGAAAACTTTTTCGATAGCGGAAGAATGGTGAAAAGTCCCTCTGAGGGTACTAACGCCAGAGGTATGGTTGGGTTGTGAGCGATGGATCCAGGAATGATTAGCAGGGATCCAGGAATGGTTTTTCAATACCGGTATTTAAGCCGTTTCTTGAATCAGCTTTTCTCTAGGGTGGACCTGTGCTGTACCTGGTTTGTTAAAGTTTTGCGAGTTTGTTAAAACTTTTGTTAGCCAAGGTTTCGGAAAAATTGCCTTCTTCAACGGTAGAAGTGACCACCAGCTCCGCAATCAGTACTTTAAGCCGTGCCAAATCAGCGACAATTACACATAGGTGCACCTTTGCAGAGGGTAATTTTGCAAAAATGTTGACCAACAAAGAACTTGAGAATCCCTTGTGGCTAAGACAGCCTCAGCGACTGTCTTCCTCCTTGTCGTTACCATGGTCGTTTTGGAGCAAATAGTGTTCTCGGCTATTCTTTGACAAGCATTGACTATCTGGCTATGAAGGACGAATAGCGAATAGTGTCGAAGGGTCGGTGCAAGTCGCATCCACCTAGCCTGGCATTCTACAGAGCAGTAGGCTATGTTGTAAAGGCGTGTTTACTAGACGTACAAAGAGTGGTGATAAGCATATTAAGCTACACTATAGCAAAAGGGGCCATGTAGACGTGAACTACACTCCGTCCCTTCCTTCGACTTTGCTAAGAGTTACAGTAATTTCGCCGATGATATGAAATCTTGAATCTAGCTTCACCACTTGAAATGATCTGCCAATCTGTTAGCTAAAGAAGTCATAGAATAGGCGAAACGGGCATTCCACTGCCTCTGCGATATTTATTATTAGCAGAATACGTGGTGCACCGCAAGCAGGGAATGATTGATCTCTGTCCTTACTCCGCCTTTTCAGCAGAATTGGCAGTGTTAGTGTCGGAGTTCTTTTTCAGAATGACTCAGGCGTTTCAAGTTTGTTGTCCTGAAAAGATCTCTCATTCATCAGCAGTGCTCTCACCGAGATCGATGCTGTCAGGAAGTGGTATATGGTGCCTGTAGTACTTGTGGAAGTGTATGTATCGTGCCTCCCGCGTCGAGAACTGACAACCGGATTCGTCGCATCTGAAATTCTCCGATTATATTTGGAAAAGTGGTCATCAGTGGTCGTTCGCTAGAGAGACCTGATTGGAGGGTTGCGATGGTAGATGGTCACATGATAGGAGACTGAGTTGTATCTGCCGTAGATCTTCCGGCACACCGTGCACATGAAGCCGCTGTCGACCTTCTCGATGTACTTCTTGTTGCGACACCATCCTGCAACAGTGGCTATTGAGGGGACAGTTGGACGCAAGGAGGGTCGGCAGCCGTGCCGAGATGGTTGCAGAGTGTTTCCCTGCCCGTATGGAAATGTTACTCTCGCGCCCCGTCGGTCTTCTTTTCATGGTTGGCGTCGCGCCATTCGACGAGCGACATTTTGAACGCTTGGATCAGTAGAACGAAGAAAAGAAACAATGCTGACTAACTGGTCAGCGCACACGCAGCAGGTTACGGTGAGCAGAGCGAGCAAGAAGCCAGCCGAACCCACCTTCCTTGTCGTCGTTCGGCACTATCTTCTCGCTGAATACCGTCGGTGTTGTGCGAGGCGATGACGACTCTTCCGTCGGATGTCTGGACGGAAACGAATGCCTTTGGAGATAACAGGGAAACAGATGAGCGAAGATACATAGACAATTGGCAAATGCGGTTTTTCGTAACACATTTAAGGCTAATTTATGTGACACTAACCACTGGTATTAGGCGCGTTCCAATTTGATGGAGGGAACAACGCAATGGAGGGCGTTCATCGACTTCTTTCAGTCCGAGATCGGTGGTCAGAGAAGGGAACTAATGCTTATGATTGTCGACCAGCATCAAACAGCATGTAAGCCAAATAGCCCAAGTACGTATTCAACTTATTTTTTTTAAGCCTCAAGTGACTGTTACTGAGGTTGCTGTTGTAAAGGTGTTTTACTGCCTTCAAAACTACAGGGCCAGGCGGGATTCGAACCCGCAACCTCTACTTACCGGATACGATGCTCTACTTTATTACGGCTTAAATACGCATTCAAACAGCCTTTTGTCTAGAAATGCAGGCAGTAGGATTTATATGGAAGTGGCTCTACGAAAAGCTGATATGAACGGCCCTAATCAATCTCTGTAAAGTATGTATCACTCACGACGTAATACTGGGCGAGACTTGAAAAGGATATTCGACCGATACAGAGGCTTGCCGTGGCCAAGCGGTAGACATCGCAAGTTTTTTCGCTTCTTTAAAATCTGTTACCGATTCACCGCAAAGGGGTGGAAGGCTTGGTTCGTTCGACCAGGCCCCGACTCTTGAATCGATTCAGGATGCATGCGAGACCTGCACCTCCTCTGACTGCACTCATCCGGTTGGAAAGGTGTAGGAAATGTTCACCATCTTTGAATGCATTTATCCCTGGGTTTACGAATATATCGAGTCTCCTTTGACATGTGCGGCAGTTGTCCAAAAGTATCTGGCTTAAGTCAGTTCGGCAGGCAACGATTTCCTCGTGCCATTCAAAGCAAAAGTTACTTCTTGAAAGCGTACTAGATTCTTTGGGATCAGAATTCTTCCATCGAATTAGTAAGCAATTAATTTGTGTTGGCCTGCGAACGAGAACGGGTTGGGATTGTTTGTTACATTCCTACACTGCCTAAATAGAGGGATGCTATTCCCTCGGCTTATATTAGGGGGGGGGGAAGGCAGAAGTAATGGGACTCTCCATGCCGTGCCCATATATGTCGTGACTGGAGTACGGTTTCGTGCTTCTCGTATTTGTATGTTTGTTTGCTATTTACTGAAGGCCACCTGAGAAGTGACCACTTTCGCCCTTTTCAGAAGCATGTCCGAAACCCCAGTCTGTCTCATGCCAAAACCACAGTCTGACGAGTCGACCTGTGCCGCGCAAATCTCGCCCAATTCCCAACCTCGAGCATCCTGGACTCAATACTCACGCAAGATGAGAAGTAAGTCTTCTGCCTTAACCCTGCCAAGCAGCGAGTCTGGGTGAGGCCTGGTGACCTGCTACCGACCTTCATTCGGCGGGCGAGAAGCACCTCCTGAGCTCTTGAGTCTGCGCTCATGGCTCAACGATAGACTCGAAGGCGATGGTGAACGAAATAGAAGAGATGGACCGGCGACTCGCACTTATTCGGTCTCAGCGCTTCAAGAAGGTCCTCCTCTTCGACAACGCCGCATCCCGTCGGGCAAAAGTGACCACGGATAAGCTTGCTCAGCTGGGCTACGTTCACATGCCTTACCCACCGTATTCGCCGGACATCTCTACATACGACTACTACTACTTCTTGAGCCTATAGGACTTCGTGGTCGGAAGGGACACAAGGACCCACGCAGAACTCGACCACCATGACGAGCAGTGGATCAGCACCAGGCCTAAGCAGTTCTGGAAGGATGGGATCAGGAAGTTGGCTGATCGATTGCAGCAATTGCGTTGACCTTAATGGCGAATACATTCCTCAGCACCGCTGGGTTGTAATTGAGTTATAAAGAGATAAAGATTTTTTCAATTTGTCCCATTACTTTTGGCCCACTCTAATATATGAACACTTTTCATGGCCTCCTTTCCTGTAAACTACATAATAGCCCCAATCAATACCGAGAACACTTACGCAAAATGCGAACTCCATACGACGCCTAATCAAGGCTAAGGTTCGACTAATCCGTTAGAAGGAATACAGATAGGACGAATGTGCTGCACTCGGCTGGGAGCGCCGCTCTCGCCGGTTTCACGAATCGATTTTAGGCTCGAATTTCGCCCATGGTAAGCAAACGCTCGGGTTGACCTGTTTGCTCGAGACAGTTCTGGGAGCAATAGATCAACAACCTGCTCGTGAGGTGGCCCCAGCTAAGTTCACATTGAGGTTGTTTGTACAATACACCTTATAAGTGTATGAGTGTATCCCAAATTGGCTAGGATCGATTAGGACAGACGTTATTCCTTATCCCTAATACTTTCCTGAGCATCATTCTAGAGCGTGCCACTTTAAAATTCTTCTTCTTTTTTGAAACTGATGAAACTGTTAGTTTTCCATGGAGACATCAAATCTTGAAAAACCGAACATTTGCAGGGAATCGCGTGCGGGATTCAGAATGTCGCCGTTGTCAAAACTGTTGCAAACGTGAATTTGATTCCATAATGGAAATAAGACAGAACGAGTTGATGCCCTTTGAAGGTACCAAAACTCATCATGACCGATTAATATCATCGGTTGCCTTTGAGCAGTAGCTTGGAAACTTTAGCTATTCTGAGGCCCTCCTCACCTGGTGTCGTCGACGGGAGGTGTCGGCGGTGACAAGAATGAGGTCGTTGGGCAGGGTATCATATTGGCGCCTAAGGTTGAGGCCAGCAGACCTGGCTGCATGTAGAGGGCGAGAAGTGTGTGCAGGTAGTTCTGCCCTGAAAAGCGATGCATCCTTTTTCTTTTTCATCAACTGAAGTGGTTGCTCCTACAAGGCGGATTCGGGGCGATTGTTGGCAGCTTGCTCTGTGGAAAGAATGCAAGGAATGGGTTGAACTCCTGACTCGCGGCCAGCAGCTTGCTCTCGATGGTCGGCACTTGGCAGTGCCTTGCTACGGCCAGAATCTGAAACCGAAAGCGATAGGAACTGTAAGTGCAGAATGTTGTCCTCTTCAGAAGGTGACGGCCAACTCACCTCGGCGTGCGCCGCCAATGAGAAGTTCAGCTCGCCGGTATAGAGACCGCTCAGCATCGCCTTGAAGGCGTTGACTGAGTTCGGAATCTCCCGCAAATCGATGTCTATCTTTGCCATGGAGTCTTCCGGTTGGCCCGAAGCGAGAAGATTCCGAAACCTCGGTGACGCCGACGACAACACTAATCTGTGCGCCAGTACTGGCTCATCTAAAAACAAGGCGCTCCTTCGTCTTTTGCAGCACCGAAAAGGTAATGGGTACTAACCAAAATCGTTTCCTTCCTTACTGCTACGCACATTGATGCACGCGTCGAAATCGAAATTGAAACCGAAGTTCCCTAGACAGTTTTCTGTCTGAATCGACATCTGTAAGTGGGAGAATTACGGTGGATGAACGCAGTAGGATAAGTCAAAATTAGACGAACAGATGGATGGACAGAGGACAAGGGCCGGCACTACCCAGCCCCTTTGAGGGATGAGCCATGCAGTCTACTTCTACGAGATATCGCTGTGGCAGTTTGAATGCGTATTAGGCCAGGGCAGCCGATCAATAAGTGGATGAAAAACAGTGCTTGATCCTTCCTAAATAAGCTGGGCACCAATTCCCCGAGGGATGGAAGGCTTGGTTGGCCGTGTGGGGAGTCCGAACCAATAACCAGAATAGAAGTGCACGTCTCTCCGGCGCCTCCTCCGACTGCGCTACCACACGTCCAATCGATCTACACTAAAAAACCTCAACTAGGGAGGAGCGGAGTCGAATCACTCGAAAAGGGATATCCTCCTCGATGCCATAGCACTAGTAGCTGCTGCTAGAGGATGTTTCCTGCTCCTGAAACATTTCCACAGCAGAGTACACGACTGTGTGATTCCATGCAAAATATTTAGGGAACCACTTTTTTGAGGTTGAAAAGCTGGATGCTTATTCAGACTGGATCCAGGAGCTCAGACTGAATCGAGCGAGCAAACGGAATTGAGAAGTTAAATTTTGCAAGAGAATTATTCCTACTTTGTTAATGCCTAGATATAAAATCTGTAGGTTTCCAAATACGTAGCAGTCGTAATGAAGGTCTCATGTAGGTGGTTTCAAAATTTTCTTCACATTTAATTGAAATTGGTAATGATTGGTAATGAAATTTGAGGCTGGAACTGTCAGTAATACTTGACAATGTGTAAATGAAGACCACAACGGAAACGAAGCTTGAATCGAGCCCGTGATTGCGGTATGCAGCTAACATTTCTCAGGTATGGTTAACAGTTAGTCCTTTGGATAAAGAGATCGCTCCCCACAAGGTCATCCTTGTGGGGAAACTTCGAAGAGGGTGATCCTAGGCAGGCAAGCAACAAGTGATTAAAGTACAATAGTGTCGCACTCCGTATTTTTCTATACAAAGGAAAACCTGGTCCATAGTCCTCTCTAAAACCAATGGTTTTTCTATCGACTGCACACCGCAAGTTATTCAATGGGCCAAATGTTCACTCCAGGCCACTATGACGCTTCATGGAAGTAAAACGCGCGGCGTATCCCACAAATAAATTGCCCGACGCCGCATTCATCATCACTGAGCAAACAGATACGGTGCACCTACCCACATATGTCTTCTTATTCCAGAGCATGCACGTTGGAGAAGGCCAAAGTCTTTGCAAACTAGACACATTCTTGACCAACCACCGGAGAGGTGAGACCAATATGCGGTCTACGAGGAACATGAAAAAAGACGGAATGTGCTCCACCACTCTTCCAACTGACAGAGCTTGCTCTTGCTGGATCCGGGTACAGCATTTCAGCCAAACAAAGCAGGTTAGAGAGATAGAGACTATTCCATAGTCTCTATCTCTCTAAGCTGCTGTCGCCCATAACTCTATTCCATAGATGCCCTGCTACAGATCTTCGCCTATAGAAAATCGCCTCAGGTCAGCTTGTTGAAATGATCAAAACGCGTGTGCTTTCCACCCCGACTGCTGATGCAATGTTTAAGCTCAGAACACGAGGTCTGAACTCTGGAGCCGTAGAAGAACACCCTCTCGGGTATTAAGAACCTAAGAACGACGTGGCTTCCATGATTGTCTGCGATGCGTTTGATTGAGTGAGCCGATCTATGGAGGACAGAAGAGGTGGAAGGGGAATAGGAGAATAGGGCTCAGAAGATGTTCATAGAGCCGTGTGAGGTAGATGCTGAATGAGGCACATTCGGAATGACCTTCTAACGAATAGGCAAGACAGCACAACATTTCGGAAGCATCGTGTACTACAGTTTGTTGAGAGTGAATAGGAGCGGGATCGAAGGCGCAGCAACGAATTGAATTGGGATGTGCAGACGCCGGTGGGTTGATGAGTGCTGCGTGAATCGGGAGTGCATTCAGTCGGTGTGTGGATTCGCGGAAGTTCAGAAAATGTAAAAAGCGAACGGATATGTAACGAACATAAAAGGAGGAGCGTTCATGTAGATTTCAAACGGTTCGCGGCGAGAAATATCAGGGGCAACAACAGATAATCACACACATCTGTCTACCAAAGAAGAGTTCCGCACAGCGCGCGGGACACTTTGAACTTGCTAGACGTTTTTCCAGAAGAGTCCTTCTGTCGTCCCATAACTCTACTCGACTCATGGCGCGGACGCCTCTGCCACCCCTCCGCGACCACTTCCTTGAGTCCGAAAGCGGGTTCAAACGTCTCGTCTCGTGCGGTTTCGCTCGGTGACACCAGAAAGAATTATGTGGTTTTGTCGAGGATTTCGGGGTTTTCGAGTTTCCTTCTCGGGTTCTTGGTGCGGCCTCGTTCATCACGTTTTTGTATTAGCCTCTTATGGTTCTGACGGAACGCTAAGTCGCTATCGGCGAGATGACCACTGATAACGAAACGCAGCTGAGGCAAGAGGCACTGTAGTCAGTTTCCATTCGGAGGGCATATCACCGTTCACTCAACTTGTTGCCAATCACTCTGGCCAAAGGTCATCCTCGCTTTTTAAAGTTGTGGTAGAAAAGAAGGGTTTGAAATTCTGAGGCGAGAACAGCGAACTAATTGGATGAACAGATGGTATGAATCAGTGTTTGTGAATCTCATACTCTCAATATTTTAACGTCAGATTTTCTATATTCTGAAGAAGCCGACACAGTTAGAAATTATCATTGAATGAAATGCAAGCAGTGAAGCAGAGCGTTCACACGAAGAAGAGTTATATTCGAAACTTCCTTAAAATTATGACATTCGTCGAAGGGAAACATTGCTCTGCCTCCTTCATTAAAAAACGGGTTAGGGTGCTGACTAGAAGCGAATATAACGTCTGTAGTGTATGAAAAGGGGGAGGGATGCTTTAAAAAACTAAGCAGCTAAGGGGCTCTTCCATGCTCCACAGTTTGGTCCGTCAAATCTAATTGTTTGAAAAGCCGAAATTCGCAGACGCGACGCGTTTCAATCACGGATGGTGCCGTCATACTTCTGAAACGCATGCCATGGTTTACCATGGTGGTTTTTAGCATTTATATGGCAGCCCTATGGTTAAAAACTGCCTGAGCATCCGGCGCCTTTTGACGGAGCATTAGATCAAGTACGAGGTTTTAAAGAGGCTTCTGTCTAATAGATCTTGTCTAGTCTAATCTTATTATAACTGCATGGTTGTTAGGTCACCCTTGGTTCGGAGTTGAGCAATATAGCTGTCAGGGTCACTGGAAGGAGGGATGGATTTGAAAAGCACCGAGACTAAGAATGTGGACAAGACCTCACCAAAATTTCAATTATTTGGGAAATAATCCTCTAAAACACGAACGTCCTTCGAGTTACTGACTGACTCAGACAGACATTTTAGTAAGAGCCAAGTTACTGCTTTCATTGCTACGAGCTGTCACGGTCTTTCAAACCGGCTTCTCTAGTTCAGCAGCCGAGTCCACTACCAAGAGATCGCGCGTTCGTTGCCTTACACTCCGCCACGCGCCAACTAAGTCTCGAGGAGAGGGAGGGGATCAAGAGGGCCGACGAGTTCGAAGTGCGAGTTCGAAGGGAAGAGAGGAATCGCGGAATGGAGCTGCTGGCACCCAGTGCGTTCGTGGCGCGTCGCAATGGACAGTGTTAACTAAATATATTTGGCAAAAGGAGGGAACAGGTTACTGTGGGGAAGAAGAAACAATTCTCGACCTGCGGCGCGAAAACAATTGGGTTGAGCGGAAAAACAAGCACCTGAGGGACAGGACGGGCGGAGCGTACGAGCACCCCTGACATCATCACCAGTCAGGAATACAATCGCCTCGAGTTGGAGAAGGTTCGATGAAGCGCTGGTCACCAGAAGCGACTGTCTCGAAGGCCGGAGGCAATTAGCTGAAACAATGCGCAGCCCTCTGCAAGACAATGTACTACCGTACTCGGCGCAGCGATTCTCTCATGATCGATCTTCAGCAACCGCCTAATGGAATAGAAAATGCATAATTCATAGACGGCGAAAAGCCCGACTGGGACAGCGAGGTGAGGCGCTACAGTAGCGCGCACACTTCCCCCAGGAGTCGCAGGGCTCGACGTCGGAATGCTCGGTCCTGTGGCTTCGAGAAAAGAGCACAGCAACGTCCAGTGGCTGACGGCAGGCATGATTTGTGGAGTGCGATGTTACCTTCGCAGCGGTCATTCTACCATGGCCTTTTGTGTTTGGAGCAGAAGAGGATGACTCAGGCACCCACACGCTCTCCACGCTCACAATCGTCCACGCCATTCCCTTTCAAATCTTCCAGCTCCCTGCTTGCGTTTGGATCTCGCGTGGACAAGAAAAACGAAACGTCAGTTGCTGGAGGCCTATGCTGGGTTACAACGAAACACATGCGTATTACTTAATCTTTGAAGGGGGGGGGGGTGAATTTGTTCCGGATTCCAACTGGTCCCTTGCAAAACATTTCAGCATCACTTCGCTTCTTTTCATCATTCGTTGTGCAGTTGACGTTTATGAGCTTAAGAAGATATTTTTTCATTCTAGGAAAGTTTGATAAAGGTCTACCCTTAAGTGACCAATAGCTGGTGTCGCATTTTCGGATTTTTCCCAATATTCGTCCTCGAATAGCTTATCGCCTTCCGAACCCCATACCGCGATGTTTCCGTCCTCATTTATAAGCGAAGTCCAACACACACAAGCATCCACCATGCACACATCTATCAACCTTTCAGCCGAAGTATACGCAGCGGACATATGTATGGTGCTCCTTAGAGATTTCAAAGAGATGCCGTAGAGCTTCGCTTTCCACGGTTCCATAGGAGACCGCTTCGAAGTCCTGCTTATGGTTAGCTTTTCCAAATTCTTTCACTTTTTGCATTTTCACCACTGATCATAGGCTGCAATAGCGTTGCGCAGATCGTTGAACTAAGTTTATACATAGCTTTTCGGGCAAGAAATTTTTTAAGCCACTGTGAGCAGAAGCCCAAAGGTAGGAAATCATCTTGAAACAAAGCAATACAAAACGATCACCAACATTTATTTCAATCTTAGATAGCTGGTTGCTTAGTCATATTTCTGTCTCTCGTCAAACCTGATTAATTGCATCTAAAGTCTAAAGGTTAATGGTTCCTTTCAAATCACAATTCACCGTTTGTACTAGAGTTCCAAAAAGGCGGCTATTCCAGTGAGAATAAATACACCTTCGGATATCTGATGGAGTTGGATTTTAATATGCTGCGGGCAGGTTAGAAGTGATTCCACACCAAGCTCATCTTGAACTGTCAGCCACTAATGGTATTACTCAAACAGATGTAGTTCGTGAAATGGACTGCCAATGTTGAAAAAAAAACCACGGCTGGTTTATACACCTCGTCTATCCAGCGCAATATGACTCGCCAGGTCTGCGAAGTAATCTGTGCCTTCATACGTAAACATAGAGCTGATATGCCAATCTAGTCAAGCTAAGTGATGCCACAGGGGTACTCTGCCCTATCATCGTGGCTGAATAGAAGAGACGGAAGATACCTTGAAGCTCGTAAAAAAGCGATGTCGGGCTTTTGGCGGAACACTCAGGACATGTTGTTGTTGGGGTCTACGAATTAAGGCGCTGCAGTGCCGGCAGACGTCTATCTTGATAAGCTACAAATTTTGAAAGAGTACCTTCAAAGCATAAATGGACAGCAACCAGTGTCCAGTGCTCTTCCAACGCTGAGCCACCCACTGGAAAGTCGACCAAGGAGTCCGAACCAGTAAAAATCTAAACTTTATAAACAGCGAAGACACATCGAAGAAGGACCTAATTCTTTCTTCGAAGTCTAGACATCTGCTTTCCAAAGCGAATGCATCTATGACGAGCCGAAAACTGCAGGATGGTCACCGATCCTAGCGGTACGCGCCTCAGATGTCTCCCCGTTTTGTTGCATACGTGATGAAAAAGAAAACAATCCTTGCTCTTAATGCCTGAGAACTATTAACGCAATACTCATACTATTGATGGAGTTACAATACTTAGCAAAGACGTTGAGAAAATTAAAAATAAAAACGGCTCATATGAGACTTCGACGCACAGCCGATAGCCTTCTCGTTGTTCCTGTACTCACGAGGGTATTGTGTTATTCAAGCATGTGTAAGGGCCAACTTTCTGATGAACTTCGACTGATATGTATGTTCAGTGTAGCAGAAATAATCCGTCGCTAACTAATGGTGTTTTCCTTAACCAAAACAGAATAACATCTAAACATACAGAGAGTGAAAATGCTTGAAATGGAACATAAGTGTAATTCCAATTTTTGCTAGCAATTTTTGAGCAACAGTTCGAAGCAGAAAGGTACTCGGTGTGCTGAGAGAGTACTTGAGTGGATTTGCGTTTTCCAAACCGTTGTCAATCAATGTTGAATTCTTGAATAGCTGCCAGACATGCCTATAAAGGGAAACGCTTGCCTGTCTAACAGCTGTCCATAGTTATTGTAGAGGCAAAATACGCATTTAGATTGCCACTATCCACCAATGCAGATAGCGCGCATCAGAAGTGGTTAGACCATGTGTTCAACATTTTCTTCTGGACGTTTATACTTTTTCATGCGATGTAATAAACGAGCAGCTCTTTCACTGCATGCCCATACATTCATGGACACGTCCGGGGTATGTTTCTAAGCTTCGAATGAGGTGATCAACACCAGAAATCATTCCTCCAATAAGTGTTGCTGACAAATATTAACACAACCATGAGATGTATGATTCTCTTCGTCTCCCTAGAGCGAGGAGTTCCAGTGGAGCACTCTGGCACGCGAAAGGGACGAATGGAGGTGCAGCTGGTCGCTTTTCAGGTCGATCACTGGGACGAAAGGCAGACACTATAGATGCAAGGACGGTCTCATTGAAGAAGTAAGGAATACCAAGGAGCCTCAAATGGCACTCGATCAGCTTGGACTCGATCAGTTAGGCGTAGCGTCTATTTATGATCAGAGGTGCTCGCATTGCTCGAACAATGCTCTGCTCCACATTGTCCCAAATGCCAAACTGTTGCCTCCTGGATGAGGCTGACGCAATCGATGACTCGGCATCTGATCTATTTATATGCGTATGCTACTCAACGCTGAGCCACTTCTTCGATGTGGATTTTAGCAGCTTCTGTGAGGTGGTCGAGAGAAAGTGACACGCGCACAACAGGATTGTGGAGTCGCTGGTCGTCTCAGCGGGGGTATCGTGGTTTTTCAGAATCGCAGAAACTCGACCGGTCACCGGTTTCTTCAGCTTCTAGCATGGACGTGTCTTTCCTGAAAGCCTTCAATTTCTCTCCGCAATCAAGTGTCGATTTCATCAAAGTTTTAGAGAAGGACTATGGTGATAACATCACTGCCATGCTGTCGTCTTGAAAGAAGGACCAGATAAGTAGTTGATGTAATCTCCAGCTTCTTTCTAGATTTAAATGTGCTAAGCTCGATGGCTGCTTGAGAACTTTGAAAGCGTTCCAAAAATTGGAAGCGCTCAAATTCCTTGCCGGAACTATTTTCGAGATTCTCTGTAATCCTCTGTAATTCTCTGTAAAGTAGTCCAAGGCAGCAGTTTTAACTTCTATTTCCAGGTCGTGCTGCTTCACAATGGTGCCCATATGACAGGAATTTAAAGCGTCTTGTAAACAAAACTCTGAAGCAATTTCGAGTTATAGGCTGTATTACCATGGCAATATAAATGTTGACGACTTCAATATCCATAACATGAATTTGAAGAGCTACCTTCGCAGCTCGTCTGAAGCGCTTTGTCAGCTAAGAACTTGTCATAAATTGGATGGCGTTATCAACACTTTCTGCTTCTAGGCTTCTTAAAGAAGAAGCACATATTCTAGATGGCATCTTTGGAATGGGTCCTTAAGCTTGAATGACTGCACAGCTTGATGTTTTTACAGTCCCTCATTGTGGTGCACTTGTCAAATACACATTGCCGCACGGCTCTTTCTCTGTGGAATGAAAAATGAGTTGCTGCAACGGTTAGTTCGTGGAAGCTATTCCAGGATGATGGCCCTCTTTAGTGTGGAGCAGCCATTGAAATTGCTTCAGTGCAACATGGACATCTTAACAGTGACAGCACGTCTAAGAGTAAGTCGTCTAAAACCATGATCTGAAGTTCTTCAGAATTCGAGACCTAGTATTTTGGCGAAAAGTTCACCTGCAAATTGCACCACAATTCCATTGAAGAAGAAGAAACAAGAAAAATCACAGTAGTGCGGGAGTATGTGAAATCTCTACATTCTCGCGAGTCTGTCCCAGTTTTTCGGACAACATTCCGTCCCTGTGCCGACGTTCTTGGACAGACTGGTGTGTTGAAAAACTTTGTTTTTCTGGCAGACAACGAATTATTTGAGCGAATGCCGCAGACACCCAAAGGAGTGGATGGCCCGATGCGAAAATTCTATTTTTTTCTTTGTGAAATACCGCCCTGGTCATCTTCAGTTATTCTGTGAGATCATCGCAGCCTCCGAGGTCGGCGTGGTGGAACAAACTTCGGGAGGCATGCATTTCCTTTTCTATTTCTATACTCAGCACATCGTCAGAGAGAGGGAAACCATAGAACGCAAAGCATAATTTGTTTGGGATTGTTTATAAGAGAATGTCTCATTTGTCAGAGTCTAGAAGTGTGGAGCTTAACAGCTGCGGATTGGTAGAGTCATATCTTTAAAAATGCAGGCTAGCGTTCTGTGGTATCTTGTACAACTTGTAAAGAAGGCAGTCTCGCTGGTGCTGTTCACAGAAAGCGTTCGTACGTTTTCTAATTTTATTTGATTTTTTCCAGCGGGCTAGTGGAATTTCCCAGTGAACCATTTTCCTGTGGGATGTCTACGACACAATGAAATTACGCCAACAGATTAATCTAAATTGAATTTTAGGTTGTTGGATTATAATTATTATCATAGGGGTTCTTGAATTTTTTCTCTGCCAAGACGTGCTGCATCGACCGGAACTGATGGCATGAGATCTGCGGTGTAAGGTTGGTGACTCCCAGCCCAACTCCTCAATTTTTTGCAGCGTGATATTTTCGGCGTGGGGTCGAGCGTTGTCATGGAGGAATTTCACAGTTGCTATGTTCACTTCTTGTTGACGAAGTGCTTGCTCCACGCGGCTGAGAAGGTCTTCCTAGAAGTCTGCCGTAACTGCTTGGCCTGGATTCAGCACCTCAAAATGCACCAGACCTCTACTGTTCCACCAAGCACAGCATGATTTTTTTCGTGAATGTCAGGCTTCGTCGTTGCCTTCGGCCCCTCACCGGGGCTCAACCATTGCCGCTTTCGTATGGTATTGTAGTATTGGATCCACTTCTCATCTAACGTCACGATGGAGTCATAGAAACCGCTGTTCTTGGTTCTGCGGACGAGAATTCCAGTGATGGCGACACGTGCTGCCTTGATTGTGTCGCTGGACTGATGTGGGCCCATTTTCCACACCGATTTGACTTTCCAGTTGCAAGCAAACGGTCGGCAATGGTAGAATGGTGACAGCAGCACCTCTGTGCGAGCTCACTTGTAGTTTGTGTTGGGTCCGACCCGACACCTTCCTTTCCTTTCCTTTTCCTGGCTATCCACAACTTCAGGATGCTGTTGATGTTCTTCGTCTTCAAGGCTTGAAGTCCTGCAGCAAGCAAACCCGCACTCGGTACTTTCGCTCGATCATTGCTAATCTAAGAAAAACTATTTAAAAGGTTCAACGAATTGGAACGAAACATTGGCGAAGGACGCCTTCGGAAACGATTCTTAAACACGAAAAATTACATGATCCAAGAAGTAACAATAGCAGGGAAATGCAAATCGAAAGCAGGCGACATATATAATCCGACAACCTAATACATTCAGAGTTTTTGTTCTTTGAAAGGATATTTTTGACTCTATAGCGCTTGGAAAATCAATTGCAATTTCGTCTTATCAATAACCCGGACAAATAGCTCTTATAAACGAACACAACAAATTATGCTTTGCGCTCTGTAGTTTCCCACTGACGATGTGGAGAGCATAGAATTGGAAAAGGAGGTGAACTATAGGATGCGCCCCTATGTACTATTAAACCCATGTTAACGGTAAGATTTTTCACACTTTGGAATACCCTCCCATACACTTCTTGGCCCAAAACGAAGCGGATTCAAGGGGTAAGAGTGCAGTAACATGCATCGTGTGTAGCTTTGCACCGAGGAGTGTGCATCAGGGCTTATTGTAGTGGCACTTGCAAGAACCACAACGGCGATGCCCACCACGTGATAACTATGGTTATGGAAAGGAGAAGTCTTCCTTATTCTGTAATTGCGCGATGGTGCTATTAATTCAACAACTTTCTTAGCAATGTGAAGCCCCGTATCAAATAAATGGCGGGCCACAAATACTGCAACAAAATTTGGCGGCCTCATTGGGAGGCACTTCTCGATTGCCCTGAACAATGCAACAATTTTAGTAAACTTTAATTTAAAACGATCGACCGTTTTCTCCAAGGTCGTGTAGTATAACTGCGATTTCGAGGTGGCTAAATTCCCGAATATCAGCCGGAGAATATTTCTGTATTATAGGAGCGCGTTCGGGTGTCTAGAGCCTTCTCTAAAGTAAACATTAAATGAACGGATCTGAGCTGCAATTGAAGAACGCCAATAGTTTGTCGATCATACCGCATGCAGCAGTGAGCTGGAACATGTTCAATATTCAGACGTGTAAGCTGCACATTTTTATGCACTGTAACTGAAAAAAACTACGAAAATATGTAGTTATACTTGAAGAGTCTAGCAACACAAAACAATAGGGTGCTTAAGAATAATTCCGAGAAACCTGTGCAAACAAATGTTGGTTGCGCTTCATCTTCTGCGATTTATAGACATGTCCCTCGTACACCTTAGGTTTCTGTAAAAGAATGAAAATCATCAAAGACGGGCAAGACAATGCAATGGCACCTTTGCGCTAGTTAAGAGCAAAATGCACATTAAGGAAATCAGTGATTCACTCAGCAAGATAAATATGGAAATGGTGACGGGTCCCAATTCATCTGCGGAACATCGTGCCTGACACAGATTATCGGTGAAATTTCTCCTTCTCTACGTCTTTGATTTTTTACACATCTCTAAAAGAAAAAATTCCGCTTTCTGGACACGGCCTATAGAAAGAAGAGCCTGTTATTGTCTTTGAACCAAATGAGGAACAAAATTCTCCTAGAGGGGGGGGGGCTAGGCGGCCTGCAAATATTTACATGATCTGAAGACTCTCCTTTGAAACTAGGAATTTCCCCGTGTGCATAATGATGCTCCTTCATGATCTCCTATAGATTTGTATAGTAGATGTTACATAAGTTGTTTCAAATGTTGTCTAATCGTCCTTATACGGCTAAATTTTTATTGTAATGTATATGGACCACCCTCTAAAACCGCAAAAAAACCCGAAACCTGAGCATAGAATCTGCTGACTTCAAAATCTGCATCTGCAGTGACCCATTGTTCCAGCAAACGGTTCTTTAAATCAGCGTCTTCTGTCACGGCACGGTCTCTTTAAACGCTTTCGCCTCCATAGTGATGGCAAACTCTGAACGTTACAGACACTCTGCAGACGTCTCCGCAGTAATCGGAGTATGCAACTCTCGGCCGGCGGGAGTAGTTTCAGAACTGGTTCGTAGATTAGCAACTCGTTCTCGGCTGCTAACAGCGCGCCAATCAGGTGTAGTGTCGAATCTGTACAGGAAACTCGCTCCTCGTCGTCGCTCGGAGGGCATCTTCGGCATTCCATTCAGTGGGGCGTAGGTGGGAGAATGGAGGCCGAAGGTGTGGGGAACTGACGGTGGCGGAGGCGATTCTCTGAAGCGAGCCGCTTTTTACCTGGGAACTATTCTTTGACCGGATGGACTTCCCGCGGCAAACAAGCGTTGAGCATGGACGAGCGCTGAGAAAGCGGGACGTTGACAGGGCTCGCGTAAAACTTCATGTCAGAAGAACAACCTGGAAGGAAGGGACAAGGAACAGGAAGTGAGACTTCACAAAAACCGACATTGGCATTCGCAGATCGATAAGATGGTGTACAAGTGGGAGAATTGAAGATGTCTGCAAAGCTGGTGAACAGAAGGCAAGGAGGAAAGCGCACCAATAGTGCCTCCTGTGCAGTCTTAGGTTATTCTCAGAATCTCTAGGGTTGCCGTGGCATCTTCGGCGAGCTCCTAGCTTTCCTATATTTCTGAAAGACCTTTAAGTTGAAATAAGCACGAAGGAAAAGGAGAAGTCGCAGTCACGGCGCGCCTATGTTGCGTTCAAAAAACATCCTAAATTATGGCCATTTGGAGATTGCACGCATTGCAAGGAGGGGAATAGAGCTTCCTAAGCAAACAACTTATACTTGATTATTAGAAGATGTTTCCTCCAAACACAGCACATTACACTTTCTCTTGAATCCACAGTATTCAACTCTAGGCTGTTGTGTGGGACTATCTGAAAGTAAAGATATCAGGTCTCTTCGAAGTCCAAGCCTTCATCAATACTTTGCCGTCTGTGCTATAGTACGTCTGCAAAGTTTGGGAAGAGACTGGTCCTCGGAGGTTAACACAGAGACAGCGTGCGTAGATTGAAAGAGCTTTAATAGGAACGGCATTCAGTCCTTCTGTCCCATTCTTCACAACCTAACACTGGAGTGAGTTCCGTGAGTCAGCGGTCCTTCATTCGCAGGCCAGTTTGCCGTGGAAACTGGTCATCGCGATGCCGAACGCCTGCAAAGCGCTCAGTGGGTAGCGGAAGTCCATCGAGAAGCACTCGTCCGATATCCGCCCGAACTGCATCACAATGTAGTCGGCTGAAACGATCGCCATTACTGTAGTCTGAGTCGACTGACGTGATCACGAACTCCATCTTTACAGCCAACTTATAATGCCTACAATGGACAGTATCATATAGATAGCACATGCGCACGGACTCTGGCTGGTAGGGTTTTATGTCGATGTACATATAACGAGCAACCACAATGGTCATTCATTGTAATAGACAGTATAACGAAGCTTGTAGATTAATTGGCTATAGCGCCAAGGTCTCACTTCCCACGTGCCCCCATTCGGGGACAATTCAGAGGTTAAACGATAAAGAATGGCGTCAGTCAATGCCTTTGCTGAATGCGCCGCGCATTTTCTATGGGACCGTAGATGCAATTTTAGTGCGTGTTTGGCCGTACAATGAGTTGCGGTGGCCAACCGCTGAACAAGTCAGTGTTTTATCCTTCCCAGACAAGTCTGGTATCATAATCACCGACTGCAGAGGTATGGAGGGTTTCGTTGGCCTGGGTCGGAAATTCGAACCAATAACCTCTAGTGGGGTGCACGCGACAGCAGATGCCTCCTCCGACTGCGCTACTTCGCACTTAAGGGATGACTTCTCAGCATTTTGAGCTTAGTTGGGCTGCTTTACAACCTGCTCTTCTCATTCTCCAATTATCTGTGAGAGTACTGTAACCTGAACGTAACTTGAAATAAATCCTAGGCGAGTAACTTTCGTCTATACCTCTCTTTCGCAGACTCTAATAAAGAGACTTTCAATCGTATTACTTGTAGTTAATATACTGAATTCTGTTGCTTGAACCTACTACTTTATAACGATTCAGCTTCAGATTGCGCTCTTCTACCTTCTCAACTCGGCTGCGGCATAGAAATTTTCGGATCTATCCTAGTCCGGGGGGCCATATAATTAAAAAGTAGGTAACAAAATGAATTGAGACTTACCGAGCGGCCCCTGAGGAATAGGATGAAACTTAAAAGAAGCCAAAAAAGCGAAAGAATAAACAAAAAATAAAATCGCCGCGGTTTACAACCGACTCGGCGGGCAAAGCGCGACGGAATGGAGGCATGCCGCGTGCCTACCGCCGACTGACATGTTATAACCAGGATCTAACATGGTGAGAAGGGCGCATGAAGCCGCACGCCGCGTGCTGACCGCGGCCTGACATGTTATAACCAGGATCTAACACGGTGAAGAGGGCACACAACCTTTCCTGCTTTCAACCGCAATAAATGTTTTTTTTTTCGTTTTTTTCTTTGTGACTTTTCTTGTTAAGGTCCCATGTTGCTTTGTGGGAGCCGCTCGGTAAGTTTCAAGTGGATTTCTTACATATAATCATTTTTAGTTACGTGGCCCCCCCGGACTAGGATAGATCCAAATTTTCTAAATAACTTCTACGATCATCCCAACTTATTGTGCATTGAATGGGATGAACTATCTGCACCTGGAAGCGTCTTCTTCCTTTTTATTTGAGAGAATTCCATCCACATAGCCTTCTTATGCCCGTCATCTTCAGTTCACTACTAGAACGACATCTGACACAGCGGTTAGGGGAACACTGAACTCGAAGCTCACTGTTAAGCAAACAGCAGACTGAGCAGATAAAGTTTCGCGTCAAATCCAATACCGGGTGGAGAGCACGGAGCACATCATATCCTATTTAGACCTTCAGCTGTTCTCCCACAGCGTTCCTCAAGGGAAGACAGAAGCCGAAGTCGACGTCGAGTTATGTCGAATTATGCACTGGTTGAAACGGAGGAACCTTCGATCCACTCCATTTCTCTTTCATTCTGAGCAATTCTTCTTGATATGTGCTAGGAAATATGCTTCAAATCAGAGAAATATGGAGTGCCCTAATTATATATTCAATTCTTTGCTTAATTGTTTGTTGCTGTGTGGACCTGGGTTGACGACAAAGCGCACAGCTGCTTGCAAACCACAATTATATCTGATCTCTCAGTCTCTCTACTTTTTCAAAACTCTAACAGCCTTTTTCCAAAGGCTAAATGTTCTACGATCGATTGACAACTTACGGTCATGATCATGGATGATTTGGAAATTCTTCACCGACGCTTGCGTGACGCGACCATGAAAATTGAGCACGTACGATTGCGAATCTGAAATGCGCATTGAAGGCGTCATCGCTCTTGGAACGCATATCTGCGGAAAACGTCAGCGATTCTAGTCCTGTACGGCACCTTCGTTCCACACGGGGCTCTTGTTCTGCATCACTATAATATCGTCCGTTCTCCTTTGCCGGTACCTTTCCAGTAAGGTGTCCTTGGCCTGAAAATGTGGTCTTCAACTGAAGGACGGCTGCAAGTTGTTCTGAGAAGTTCCCACGATCCATACTTCCCATTTCTGTCCTTCGTGATGGAAGATTACGGTAAGATAATTCAATAGAACCATTCGCGCACTGTATGTATCAGACAAATGTGACATAATGGTGGAAAACAAAGGGATGAAGAACTATAGCTTGGTCTAGAAAAGACGACTTGAACACAGAAGAACGGCTTATTTCATCACACTTGCAAGGCCAGATGAGACCTTTTGTCACAAAGCTTAACGTGCAGTAGTGCAGTGTTTTGCAGCGAAATTAAGAGCATCGGGTCACAAAGGCTCCACGAGAGATGTCTTCGCTCACCGCCACTGGTCGAATTGACTTCCGCTCGTACGTGTTCACGTCGTAGATGCCTGGGATAAGGATGTGCATCTTCCGTGGCCCTTTGAATCCGAGCACATTCGTGTCCTGAAACAAACTTCTGGACCGTGACCACCTAACGGTGGGCCTCCTAAAAGTCTTACGTAGATGACAGCGGCCAGTTCTTGCCGTACGTCGGAGGTCATTGTCGATTTTTTAGGATTCGCGCCGCAGTCGTACAGAGTGAACATGGTCCCAATTGCATTGGATCTGGAAAGAGAAGTTCGTGATGTACCCTGACATCATTTCAATGTTGACGTAGCTTCGTCTCTTTTCCTTCTTTGTTGATGAATAGAAATAATTCACTACCCCTGAGAGGGTTTCTTAGAATGCCGGTCTCTCCGATGACCAACCGCACAGATTTGCTGCATTCGAACGAACTGCTGTAATAAGGCGCTGGTAGCGAGGAGGATTTATGTCTTTAACGAACGCTTCAAATCAAGGATTAAGGTTCTGCTGCCGCTCAATCTATTCAAGCCTTTCATCGTCGGTGAATTTGTACCCGGCTTCTTCGGGAACGATTAACACACTGACTGGAGTACCGCATGGCAACCACGGGCAACTGTGAAGACTAAATACGGATCCACATCGTCTCCACGAAACCCCTTATGAGTACTGTAGAACGCGATGCATATCCCGGAAGGGAAATGGTCAACGAGAACCTTTATTCTGTATATTCGCCCGCATGCTTTTGGGCTCATACGTTTTCAACTTTTTTAAGTGCAGAATATAAACAGAAGATATTACCTGAGTGGACAGAAAGCAAATGCACTTGAACTGTCTCAGGATTTTAGGGTTGTAAAGTGGAGTCGCTGCCTTACGGAAACTAGGAGTACCTCCTTACTTTCCCGTGCTTCCTCAAAAATTTACGCGATACAGTGCTTGAACCACGACGGCAAAGCGAGCGCAGTGCCTCGTTCCCGGCTGATCGGCGAACTAATGAGAACTGCGTGGTAACCGTTGACTTGCCTTTTGCCCAGGCTCTCATCGTTACCGGTCATGGCTCTACTATGTGAGTGAAAAAGGCAACATCAGAAAGTGTGGCCCACCTTAAACAAGCCACGTTATAGCGACATTTTCCAGTGTATTCGGAGTACGAATGAACACATTCAAAATGCCATCAAAAATCGCTCGCCTCAAGAACAACTGCTAAGAGCAAGAACAGACGCTCATTAGACGAGTAAAAACTTTCTTAAGTCGCTGAGGATTAATATTTATCCGACCTCAATAGAAATTTTGTTTATTCCAAAAAGCTTTCTTTCTTCAGCCTGATTATTTTTGTGCAAAGACTTCAAATGAACCAACAACGAGAACCTCCGCGATCTATGCGACCATTTTGGTTATAAAGAGGAATGTTCTGCAGGTGGCAAAGGATCCTCCACATATTGCCCAGAGTATACCGGGAATTCCAGCAAACGAGTGGATGTCACTCACATATTCTTCACAATTTTAGTTTTTAAACGAAATGTAAAAAACTGTCCGCATGTTTTTAAGAAAACGACATTTTAGTTCCTTTGCGCACTTGTGAATTCTCGAATAAACGAATTCAGCATTTTTTTTTCTGCAATACACTTTTGTTATGTTATTAACCTTATTATATGAGGAAATACTGTTGAGTCCTCGAATGGTGTAAAAGTTTCGAAACAGCAAAGCTCCTTGACTTTAACAAATGGCTGCTGATACCAAAAGGGGTCGCTGATGTTCTGATGGAAATGTGTGCCTTCATTTGAACGGTATTTCTTTAGACACCTAGTGTCTAGGTACCTGAGAAGCTCGGTCCCCTATTCAGTGATTTCCCCATCACCAGAGATTTGTGAACACTGTAGCTTAGCAATTGCATACAAGATCCAAAATTAACGTGATATCTTTTTTTTAAAGCATCAAAAATTGCATCCATAGGCAAAAAGGTAGGAAATCAGGGTTGTTCTGAAATTCTCCCCCACCTCCCTTCCAAACGTATATGTTTCCTGCCTGTTACATAAACGATCCATTGGAGTGAGGGCGTTCATGTCATGTAATACAAAAATTGCATCCATATGTCTTCTGTTGCACTAACAACGATAAGGTTCTAAATCCAAAAGAGGGATGACCGCTTCTAAGATCAAATCACATACCTGACTTTTCCGACGAAAGCAGTGCCCTCTCTCTTGAGATCCGTGGCGTCAGTGGAGATGAGATAGTTGGCCGTCGTGCTCTTTTTTCGTCTTCGAGCTGCGAGAAGGAAAATCTGAGAAGAAACGGTTGTCTCCCGGGTATTCCTCCTGTTTTTAAGACTGCTCGCTGACCTTTTTCTTGTCCTCTCTCTCGAGGTGAAGATAATAGGTTGGGTAGATGCCTTTGTCCACTCCTCGCTTATCCCGTGTTATGGAGCACTTATAAACCACATTCCGCTTCCCGGGCGCTTGAATGAACCTTGAAATTCATAAGAGGTTCTCTTACTCAAACATATACACGAGTTTGAAAGGCTCCTAGGACGGTGGCATAGCCGTCAACGATGAAACAACGCGGCGTCGCGTTCTACAGTACGAGGAAAGACTCCTTCAAACATTCACGCGCGTGAAAGTCAGCACTGAAATTAAGAAACCGTTTTGTTGCTGTGACCTGACTTACAATCGCTGCCGATGCTGCTCAAATACACTCTTCGGAAAAATGGATCCAATAGTTTGAATTTTTAAAACCTTGAAGCTCGACATCTCCACCCACTTCTTAGAGTTACTTAGCTTTTGCATGTTTATTTATTTATTTATTTATTTATTTAATGTCGACTAAATGTGCGCTTGGATTAAACAAAATAAAAATAAAAACGCAGAAACCATAAAACCATAAAATAACCATAAAACATATCCTGTGCGGCGTTAGTAACAACACTAGCGAAGCCACTAGTAGACCGCGAAATATCACCATGACTACACTGGGGTTAGAACACTGACTTTTCAAGGTATTCGGACCTTAAAATTAATTAATATGTAGAAGCCAGTTCTAACTGAGAGAATAACTACAGTACCGGACATGCCGCTGCGTCCAACAAGCACAAGCGGCGCAAAAGGGCGCCGGAAAGCGCCGTTTTCCGCTCGCCACGCGTCGCGCCGGATTCAAATGGTTTAGGGGCGGCGTCCTCAACTTGTGGACGTTAGGCTGATGGAAGGAGCTCGCACATGCGCTTGGACGAGAATGGCCTACTCTTTGGAGCTAGCTGCCGGCATGGCGTGCTGTGAAAAATGCATATAGGCCCGACAGAATCAATCGAGTGGGCGCGACAACCTATAGCGCGAGCGACAGCATGTAGAATGAGCGTATGGGGAGTTTTAAAGGAAATTCTCGGCCGCCCTACCCAAGAGTTGCCCTAGGGCCGTCCAGCTTGATCTGGAGTGCGCCGTGAACAATGCATATAGAATCGAACCTATCAATCGAGTGGACGCAACAGCTTGTAGAGTGAGCGTTCAGGGTGTTTTATCAGAAATCAATGGCCGCCCCACTCAGGCATTGCTCTACGACTGTCCAGCTTGATCTGGAGTGCGCCGTGAACAATGCATATAGAAATGAACCTATCAATCGAGTAGGCGAGAAAGCTTGTAGAGTGAGCGTTTAGGGAATTTTATCAGAAATCCATGGCTGCCCTACTCAGGCATTGCTCTAGGAAGGTCCAGCTTGCACTTGGAGTGCGCCGCGAACAATGCATATACAATCGATCCTATCGGTCGAGATGGCGCGACCGCTCGCAAATTGAACGCGCGGGCGTGTTTGGAGCGGAATAACTCTGTTAAGTGTGAACCCTTCCGGCTGCAGCTTGTGGGTTTGTGGTCACTAAGAAGCTCTAACAGTTTCCTAAAGCACAGCGATATAAGAGCGTACAAAATTACGGTGGTGCGAAAATGCTTGTGCGACGCAATTTTTTCCGAATTTAGTCGACCACTGTGATAAGACGAGTCGAGCTAACGGCATGCAAATCCGTGTGCTAGCAGAGCACTTAAGGTGCTTTATGAGGAAACGTTCACAGCTCTCCAGCTGCCTAAACTACCTTAATCCCATCCGCCATTTAGAGCGGCGGACGGCAGCGGTGAGTTTCTTCCGCCATTACTCGCCCACATTTCAGTCTTCGACACTCGCGATGGCACCGTTCTGTTCAGCTCGAAATGCTCTATCGAACGGTGTCAATCTCGACCAACTTTGACCGCTTTCTCGCCTACTCGATTGATAGGTTCATTTCTATATGCATTGTTCACGGCGCACTCCAGATGCAAGCTGGACAGTCGTAGAGCAATGCCTGAGTAGGGCGGCCATGGATTTCTGATAGAACACCCTAAACGATCACTCTACAAGCTTTCTCGCCCACTCGATTGATAGGTTCATTTCTATATGCATTGTTCACGGCGCACTCCAGATGCAAGCTGGACAGTCGTAGAGCAATGCCTGAGTAGGGCGGCCATGGATTTCTGATAGAACACCCTAAACGATCACTCTACAAGCTTTCTCGCCCACTCGATTGATAGGTTCGTTTCTATATGCATTGTTCACGGCGCACTCCAGATGTAAGCTGGACAGTTCTAGAGCAATGCCTGAGCAGGGCGGCTATGGATTTCTGATAAAACACCCTAAACGCTCACTCTACAAGCTTTCTCGCCCGCTCGATTGATGGGTTCGTTTCTATATGCATTGTTCACGGCGCACTCCAGATGCAAGCTGGACATCCGTAGGACAACTCTTGGGTAGGGCGGTTGGCAATTTCCTTTAAAACTCCCCTTACGCTCATACTACATGCTGTCGCTAGCTCTATAGGTTGTCGCGCCCACTCGATTGATTCTGTCGAGCCTATATGCATTGTTCACAGCACGCCATGCCAGCTCCAAACAGTAGGCCGTGACGTCCAAGCGCATGGGCAGGCTCCTTCCATCAGCCTAACGTCCAGAGGTTGAGGACGCCGCGCCCTAAACGATTTGAATCCGGCGCGACGCGTGGCGAGCGGAAAACGGCGCTCTTCGGCGCACTTTTGCGCCGCTTCTCATCTTTGGCGCCGCTGGTGCTTGTTGGACGCAGCGGCATGTCCGGTACTGTAGGTGGCACTCGGTGACGGCTTTGGAACTGATAGCAAGTAGAGGGTGCACTAATCTCACTGCTGATATTCAGAGCTTACACATGATCGAAAACTATGGAGTGATCTACACGAGGACATTATGTCTTCGCAAAATAATCGTGGCTTCTATGGAGTATGATTAGGTTCCAGTGTGATTAGGTTCCAGATGCTCCCGCAAGCACCCGGAAACAAATCATAGCACGGTAGTTTATGCCTAGGCCAACTAGGTGTTCCATCTTCCTGGAGTCAGTGGGCTGGTACCACGCTTGTCTGCGAAGGGCAAAACACTGACAACACGTCGATGGAGTGGAGGCCGAACCGCAACCGAATGCGCCCATTCGACAGCAGATTGAGCAAGAGCTTCAACAATTGCGCCAGGCTCAGAACGATTTTCACCTCATGATTGAGGAGTTGCGGAACGAACCCGTCTGCGCACCAAGAAGGTTTGGACGTGGTGCGATCCATCAGGAGGACGAACGTTTTATGCGCTGCGCCTTCTGTTCCGCAGTCGGAATTCACTACTCCGACAAATGTACAGACGTGAGATTAGCGAGAGAACGTCGAAGTATCATCGAGGACAGAAACGGTGTCTCGAATGTCTCGAGTACTGTCGTGGAGGAAAGCAGTGCCCCAAATACTACGCCAGGTGCTACTACTGTGGCAGTTACGAGCACCATTCGGCGTTATGCGAGCTCCCCGAGAGGAGTGAGGAGATTTCGGAACAAATATCGCGTGCGAGAGCGAGCCTAGCGGATGTGGAGAACCGGAGTCAGAGACTTGACGGCGGCGGGAGTATCGCGGATCACCGCGATTTGTGATACCTATTTTGTGCTTGTTCTTTAACCATTGCCATTAGTAACTGTGGTCATGAGGTCGATTGTTGTTGTATCAGGGTTTATCTCTAGTTTATCTCTAGATTCCTTCGGCGCGAATGTTGTGAAACCGCTGCATGCGCTCGCATAAAAGCCGAGAATGCAGCGGTGTGCTTTGCTTTTTCTCCCCAGATCTTCCATTATTCTCCTGCGATAAACGTGCTTGGCAACTGTTAAAGTCGAACCATTCGAAGGCTCTTTATCAGGGATAATATAACACTATATCAAATAATGGTCAAGATTGGGATCCACAGTTTACATCAGTTTCTAATAGTGGTAAAGATAGATGCCATATATACTATAAACTACATCAAGTTAAGCATCCCATCTACCATACTCAGTTCCTTGAAAAAATGTGCGAGAAGGTCAACATGCAAGCAAATGAGTGCTGTGTTTGAGTAAGCGTTTAGGGCACTTTTGACTGGGCTGAGTGGTTGCTTGTATTTCTTAATCCTGCTCGTGGAACCAAAGCATTCTAGTAGCACAACTGCTCCACACGCTTTCGCTTGTCGTTTTCATTCATAAGTACGGAAATAGGGCTGACTTCTCAACGTTTGCCGAGATCTCGTCGTAGGCAGGTAGCTCTTCGGAAGGCAGCGTGTGTTCTTCGACATCTGCCTTGTCCTCCACGTTCTCCCATGTGTCCGATGCTGAAGTATTGCTTATGAGACTCCAACGAAGGAGCTTATTCTTCAGTGCTTAACGAAAAAAGTGGCCTGGGTGCGACCGCAGCAATAAGGGCAGTCCGCAAGAACACGAAGAGGCTCAATGCTCTAGCGTGATAAGAGCTTTGTAGCTGCTAGAAGTAGTAGTACGTTGTTGTAGAAAGGCACTCACAGACTAACTCTTCCTCGTCACTGGCAACACACGGCGATAAGTCCGCTTTCGCCATTTTTTCTGCCAAACCTTTCACTGAAGACCCGTCATTTTCGCTGAAAAATAGTAAATGAAACCAAGAATTATTTTCAGTTCGGAGCAAGCCTTTTTCATAAAGCCTCGGCACGTTTCTAATTAGTGTCGTTTGCAACGGTTATCTCAGGGTCTTTAGTAGTAACGTAGAAACTCTGACTGGTGGGCTAGGGCTAGGAATCAAAATGACTTAAATATAGGAGTAAGAAGAGACTAAGACTTCCGTTTTTTTTCTAATCGCAATTTTTTATAGTTGTTTTGTTATTTGGTGTGCTGTGTATCGAACCGCTGTCGGAAACTATAAAATTTAAATGCTCCTGCTCACATATTAATTTATTGAAAGAAGCGGATAAAGGGTCCAATGAATTTGCACCGAAAAGTTTACCCCAATTGTAATCTACGTGAATAAAATGTTTCGTTGACAAATTGAGGAGTAAAGAAGGATAAGTTCGTATTTGTTGAAGTATTATCTCCCGTCGCTGTGTTATGCTTGTTTAATTCCCCACTTATGAAAATGATTAAAGACCGGAAGCATGCAAAGTTCCAGGCTTCTTCAAGAAAGTGGGTAGCACTTCTGCAGTTAGCAGCCAACATTTACGCCCTTGACGTTTTGACGACTTCATAAATTCAACTCCAAGGCCTGTTTGAGATCTTAGTACAATAGTGTTCAGAAGCGTTCACGTTGTGCTGCTCGTCTGCTCTCCTAGATGGTGCAGCTCAGTCGGAGGAGGTGCCGGCTGGTGCCGGCTCGCGCGCAGCCCATACCAGATTCTTGGTTCGGTCCAGGCCGACCAAACCTTCCATCCCTTCGGAGTCGGCACCAACTTGTCTTGGAAGGACAAAGCGCTGATTTGTTCATCAGCTGACCACCGCAATTCACTGTATGGGAAAGTACGCATTCAAATAGTCTTGTCGACATCTCGTAGAAGCGGAATGCGTGGCGTATTCCAAAAGGGATTGAGCGACGTTCTCATTTATCCTTTATCTTCCTTTTTCAGCCAACTCCTTTTAGCTCGGTTATGATGACTGCTCTTTTTTCTGCCGATAATCTAGGCCTCTCCCATGAACGGAGTTCTAAAGGCAGATCTTGTCCTGGACTGTTAAGGCTAGGCAATACCTGACCTCCAAAACCCAGAGCCAGATTTCAAGCATGTGTCTCCACACATGCTTGACTCAGCAACGTTATTCCTAGCGTTTGCTATTATTGACTGACAGAGAATTCAAGCACAGAAAGAGGCTGATCAATGTATAATTCTTGAATTGAAAAATGAGCTCTCCTTGGCTTTCGATGCAATTGCAAGGAACTGATTGGCTGAAGGCCGATTGTAACCTAAGTTTTTTCCTCGTCTCTTTTTTACTTGCAGTTAAATTTTATAAGTTTTCCTATTATTTATTAGCGAGTTTAGTTATTGCACGTTTTTATTTATTGTGGTTACAAACGCACCGTAGGATGCGTAATTGAAGTAGATTGTTACGAGAAGGCTGGAACGCCCTCGGACTCGCTCATAGTACGTGTTCCTGAAGCCCTTGAACGAAAAGTATAACGCTCTTTTGAGTGAGGCAAGCGGTAGAAGGCGGTGTCCGCTCGAGCTAACCAACCACCGACAGTGCATACGACAGGTGATAAGTTCGGTGCTATCACTGCGTAGAGCTTTCGTCCTCCAAATTGGTCCTCCTCGGCCCGGGCCCTTAAGCGAGATTTTCCGGCCTGCATTAGAGGAGCTAATGGCCTCCAGAGTGAAGTGGAAGGTCGTGCTGTACTAGACATGCTATGTACATGCAACCTGCACAACCTCCCAAACAGTTAAGCAAGAATCGGTATTATTGATTCTGCGAAACATTTTACCCTCACGGGATGCGCTGCAGTAAAAACATTAGTTAAAGTTCGACAGTATATAAACCATTTGATATGGAGGTGTGATTTATTAATATGCACCCTTGAAGATGAGGTCATCTTCAAAACCAAGTTCAGATTCATCAACGATTAAACCAGCAGGTGTGCCAGATATGATGGGTAGAAATACCCACAATGAAGCTCTCATTGTGAGTACTTCTCTACCCCTTACACTCGTGGGTCTAATCGCTGATTAATCCGACTACAAGACAGTGAGATCTGTGGGAGTAAAACGAACTTGGAGAAAGGGGAAAGCCGTCTTTCCATGAATGATACTCTTTATTGTTTGATTTATTCCCACGACTTGTTTCATAACGTATGCTTCTGCAAATAAACACGCATACTAACGCCTTTTGTGCATTCATTTCTTATTTTATTTATTTTGCTTATATTATTACGGAATGTTCCTTCATGAGCAGTTACCACTTTTGACACGCTTGCGCCTTTTAAAAAGCCCTCCGTCTCATTTCTTCGACAAATTGTGTTTTTTTTTAAAGATCGAACCAGCTATCGGATACTCTAATCCCTAGAATCTCTTCACTTAGGCACGACTTAGTCCTTGTCCATCGAAACTTCCTAATATTCCTCGTCCATTGGTGTGTGGGTTGCTTCCACGTGCAGACCACTCGGTCATTACGGATCGCCCCTGGGAGCCAAGCACAGAGCAACTGTTGTTTACATACCATCGGCAGCGATATTACATGACCTATGTGATGCCCGTGCTAGTGTATGATACTATAGTTTTAGTCAGTGGTCTAGTCAGTCAGTTGTTAAAAAATGCAGGATTCAACTGTTACTAAACAGTTTTACAAGAAAGCTCTGTACAGGGTCAGAGTCTTTGCGTGTACAGCATTCATTCGGGGTACGGAAGCAACAAATTCTTTAATTCATCCTCTCTCGTCTCTTGCAGAGAAATGTGCGATCAAGAAGCAATTCATGAGATGGTAAACGGTATGTCAGATTTCTTTTAATAGCTCATAGTCAGTAACTCACTCATTGCAATACTCGAGGTTGCCTCTTCAGGATTCATGTTCCTAAAGCTGAAAGTCATATAAGATCTACCCTCTTTACAAATCGAGCGACCACCGAGTTCCTAAAATTATTAAAGGAACATGATTTGCTGAACTCCTTACTTAGGATCATGCAAAATGCTCACTGACTTCTATGCAGAATGTTTCCTAGTATTTTTTTGTTCGACCGCAGTGTTCCACTGACTGTTCTCGAACTGTTCCTCTAATGGTACACATTATGCTCTAACCCAGTGCTCTGCGCTGTTTGGCATTTTCAATGGAATTCTGGGTACAAATACATGAGTAAAAATAACTGCGTGCATACATAAATAGATGTGCTTTAATCTTCTCTCTTTGCCGCATTTCACGTCAGATTATATAATTTTGTTCCGCCCATCTGGAACTGCAACGCTATTTGTTCACTTAGCCCTTCTGACGTCTTCCGCATTACCTTAGTAGCTCTTTACTTGTGGAGGCAGGTCTGGAAACGGTACTTTGGGTGGAGTCGAATCCTCGAATGGTGACCAGTGTAGGACCCGTGGAGTCGGGATCAGCGCAAGCGGACAGCGGTCCGTCGTAGCAGGGCGGAGCGGCGAAACCGAACCTGATGTGGTCAGTTAGTGTCTTCATAACCGCAATCTGCTCTACGAACGCGGTACCTACCCACCCGAAGGGTTCATCGTGTGGTAGCCGGCGGTTGGCACATGGTTGCTGCGAATATTCGCCGATGCGATTCGCTTCTGCCGCTGTTTCTCTTCGAGAATTTTTCGCTGAAAATCTGGAGTTGAATGGAACACTATCCTTCCATAGTAGGATTTTACCTGACGGTGAAGGTTTTGGGCAACCCAGTCGGCGTTACCGTCAGACATCGCGTCACAGTCGGAAAACCTTAAAAAAGAAAGTTTGAGCAAGAAAGACAGCACAACGTCCATCAAGGTGAAACCATAGGGAGGCAGAGCGAGTTGTGAATTGATTGTGAATTTCACCGTCGTTGTCATACTCCAATTGCGCGGGCACCATGCAACAACAGGAGCGACGAAGAGAAAAGTTTGAATCCGGCGGTCGCACCAGGAAATTTTCTGCTCATCGTCTATCATTTCCAATGTAGAAATGCAGCCCGCTGTTCACAAGAATGTTCTTAGTCCAGACCGATATTGTAAAAAGTACTAAACTCTGAAAAGTAGACCGCGGACTGCTCCTTACAAAGCTTGGAACGATATACCATAGCGTTCCATCTGACATTATAAAATGCAAAACGAGCACAGATTTTAATGACAAACTAGAAAGAATGTTTTACAACTACTAGGTATCGGCGAATCTTGGAGTTCTCGTCTAAGATAACGTCTACCATTTCCAGTCACGGCGTTCTCAAGAGTTGCAAATCTCTAATGACCTTTCGTCCTCAGCAGTCACACTCATACTCGTATATTCCAAGAAGACACCGGCAGAGGAAGAAAACTTGTTTCAAAGATATTTCAGAGTATTATTCTGTATTGTTGCTGTCAATTGTACGAGTGTTTTTCAAGCCATCATTAAATTCATCAGCTTGTAGCATTACTCATTGTCTTGTCTTCACATTCTCAACATTTCATGCACTATCCTTGCTCTCTCACATCGTTTCAGCTTATTGATGGTGTAATGGTGATGGCGACGGCACAGAAGCATTAACACACAAAGCTCTTTCTGTCTGCTTTTCTTTTCGTACTATTGCCGCTATATTCATTTCGCCTCCCAATTACTGACTAAGAGTTTGCTACGATCTCAAATCTTGTAAATAATTCAAAGGATTGAAAGCCACTCAGACTGCAGCATGTTTTTGTTTCTGTCTACTGTTGTTTGTTGAAGGCGCACAACTTGTGCAATAAATGAAATGAAATAAAATGAAATATACATATCGAACAATTTTCGTCTAGGCACTAGAAAGAAATTTTTCGGAAAGTCTTGAAATTCTTCTAGTTTCAGCTTTCTTTCACTAGAACCCACTTGGAAGTTGGACGTGGACAGTTATCAGGTGTGAGATAAAAAATGTGCAAAACAACAAACAGCAACACTCACAAATAAAAAGGTATATAGCTCCTAAATATCTTCGCCCAGAGAAATTGCTTTGCTCCGATGCGTTTGAAAGAATATTTGGATTCCGCAAGAGAAGCGGTATTACTAAGTACAAGGTGGGCTACTCCTGCTCTAGCTCTAAAAATTTAGCTAGGAACGTGGTTTCCGGCTTAGATAAAAACAATTTGTACTGACCCCTTTAGTTTTTTATGGGCACGTGTAACGAGTCGGGGGAGGTGCCGGCTGTAGCAGGCACCCGATACCATGTTCCTGATTCGGATTTTTTTCGCTAACAAAGCCTTCCATCCCTCCGGGATCTGTGAAGACCACACTTATCTGGGAAGGATAGAGCTTCGGCTTCTGTTCATCGGCTGGCCACCGCAAGTCATTGTATGGCCAAATGCGCATTCAATTCGCCTCCACGACATCCCGTAAAAGCAGAATGCGTCCCAGAAGAGATTGAGTAACGTCGTACCTTATCCATTTTATCAACTTTGGTTATGGAGGAATGCAAAACATCAAACTATAGAAAGTTGGCTACGGATTGTTTCTTTCAAAGTTTGCGAACCATATACATATCGAACAATTTTCTTCTAGGCGCTAGACTTGGCAGTCCAAAATACTTGTTCATTATAACCGCAAATGGAACCTTGGAGTAGTGAAAGCTCCACGCCTCATTAGAGTTTTCTAGTAATGCCGCTCTGATTCACACAAAAAACAACTGTTCCGCACTTCAAAACCTGTCGAATTTAGGTTTTATGCACAGCAATGAGACCACTGTTATCCTTCATCGTGAGGGCTTCGAATACGTGGTACGCTTCAGTGAAAGCAGTTCTGGACAACTCATATAGTATGGGCGAAAGTCCAGTGCATCGGTGTATCGGAATTGCAAGCCTTCATTTCAGCGACAGTTGCAATTGATGAAACGTTGATATGACTGATTATGGGCGCAAGGGACTGTCCTATTCTCATTAGAAAGGTTTTACTACAAGAAAGGGGTAGTTGCTAATCCTCGGACCAATTAACCAACTGTCTATTCCTTTTTGCAGCCTAACTGCATACTGAGTGCTCCCAATTCCCAAATAGATTTTGAGGTCATCATCGAACTGCCTAGACATAGTTTTGGAATTAGCAACTATTTGACTTACGTCGGCTACAAAAATCTTAAAAAATATAGGCGATGGAATTCCATCCTGTGGAATACCGCTAGGTACCTCAGACACATCGGAAAATGACGAGTTTACTCGCATTTGGAAAGTTCTACTCGAGAGGAAACATTCAAGCCATTTGAAGACCTTGTCGTGAAATCATATCTTCTCCCTTTATACAACATTATTTATTATATCGAGTGCTTTGGCAAAGTCAAGATATATGACATCAATACATTTTATGTCATCCAGTTGGCTCTAAAGCAGTTAAGGGTCTAAAACGTGTTGGAGGTAAGAGATTTGGACAAAGCCATGTTGAGAGTCAGAGATTAAACGACTATTATCAAGATTCCCCCAAATATGGGGTTTCAGAAGCTATTCAAACATCCTGCGGAACAGTGGAGTGATAACGACTGTTACATGGTTTGGCTGGTCTGATAAGTTTTCAGACTTTGCTAATTTGATGTGGTCGTAATCATCCAGAAATTGCAGGTCCCCTAGTTTTAAATAAGAAAACTATGTTTCGTCTTTCAGTTTGGACCTGAAAAAGAGTCGCTTGTCCCGTTATTCCACTGTTTTGGGGATGGACCCTCACTGAACATATTGTCTACAACGTCTCTAAGTACAGAAACAAACAAACTATATTATTCATCTTAACGGAGTAAGGAGTCGGCCCACATGACAAAAAGAGATAACTTTTGATGATATTCAAGACTGCCTCAAAGAAACGTCTTTTGAAAATCTGAACTGCTTCAATGCTACCTCTTGATACGATTGATATTATTGGTTTCTGATCAGAGTGCATCATTCTATGTATTAATTTGGCTGAATATGACGTACTGCTTGAGGAGAGGATCATGTGATTTCGAATAACTATTAGATAAGTTTTTTTTCTAGGATCTTTAAATTGATTTATATTGTTAGGTCTTCCCATAAGGTTTGAGACTGACCTGCAATATCTAAATCTGGAAGCAAAATCTTTCCCATCCTTGCATTATGATGCGAAGATGTTTTGCCATATCTGAGCCACTGGGGGAGCACACACAAATTTTCCTTCGAGAACATCAATTGTGCAAAGGCATGTGGTCGGAAGAACAACGCATTCAAAGAGCTTGAAATGAGCCCGACATGTCGCGTTTGAGTGCAACAAGGAGAGCAGCAAGGAGATCATTCGAAGGCTGCATCGTCGCCGTTGCATCGCTGCTTTTGTGGCTAGGCCCATCTCTATCGGCTAACGCTGCTGTGTTGTTCAGTAATTGTGTGCTGCTACGTTCTCTAAGCTCCTTAATTGTTATCGGTTCACAAAAATAAGATTTTTCGAGTGTAGGATGGCATGCTACCTGTTTTTTAGCCGATTACCCACCTATACATCCTTTCGGAAGCTAACTCTCTGTATTTTAAAATATACGCTAGTTGGTCCTACGAAACAATTTTCACGAGTTGTGCATCAAGCTCTGTACCATATATGTATGTAAGTGTGGATGGACCCGTCTGCTAAACTGTTTTTGCATTATTCCCTATTTGCACCGCGTCCAATTCCTTTACACACTGATGAACATATACCTTACTTTCAGCCGATATCAGACGACAATTTGTGATCGCTCATTATACACCGGCCAGTGCCTCTTCTCCAGGTACTATAGTAGAACGATTTTTTTGCATTCGCCATAATTTCTGACTAATCAGGTGGAGAGCAATGAAATTCTTCACTCGTGCGAGCACTGACATCTTTCTATATATATCTCTTCATTATAAAGGATGAAGTATAAACGACGGCCTTAGGCAATCCGTTTTGGGGTACCGCACGCATTACTGTTCTCTGTACGAGACGTTGAGCAAATAAGCAAATTGAGTGCGTATTCGGCCCATTCCATGACTTGAACAGATCAGCCGATGTGCAGGTCAGTGCGCTTGTGTTTTGTCGGTAAAGTGCTTTATCCTTCCCAGGCTATGGTAATGTTTTTTTCTGTAGTTTCCGAAGATTGTGGTGGGACTTTGATATGATGAAAAAGTATCAGGCCTCGAAATCCTGAAGCTTATTTGTCATTTTGTACTATGCAGCCCATTCCTTACGCCGTCTTTCCAAGGGGGAGCTATGTATTTGGAAGAGGTGCTTTTAATAAATCATTTGCCTCCGAGCTCAAAGAACGAGTACAATTAAGGAAATCAGCTGGCATTGCTCTTGCAAAGTGTAAACCGAGACATAGCTAGGCTGGTTGCCTTCATTCCGTATTTCCCTTTTTATCTCCTTGAAAATAAATTAAGAAATAAACGGCCTACGATAGTGATTTCAGTAGTTAGCACCTTCTCACGCCTGGATGTTGGCTTGGCATGAGATGTGTCTACTTCCACTTCTACGTGGCCTATGACCTTCCATAAGGGTAAGCTACTGGGGTGCGTACCTTCTTCCGTATACCATTACTTACATGGTCCACCTCACTTAGTTTACAGTTAGTCCTGCACCTATGGTCGTAGTATCGTAGGCCGCTGCTCTGCACCGTGTTTTTCTTCCCTTTCGATTACTTTATCACAACTATTCTAGCACGACTTAAAAGCCTCCACGTTTTAATTGCGCGATTTGTGCGGTTGTAAAGTCTCCATATCTTTTTTCCACATCCCCCTTATTGTTTCTGCTTACCATTCCTACTTTGGTTCTTCTTCTTTCTCTTCTTTTTCCTAATTTTCTTCTTTAAAGCCAGTTTAATTGTTCTGTATGTGGACTCCTCTGTTTACAGTGTCTGTTTTTTCATTCGAATTGGCAATAAATAAATAAATAAATAAATAAATAAATAAATAAATAAATAAATAAATAAATAAATAAATAAATAAACGTGGCTTGAGCAGGAAAAAAATAGCAAACCCCTTCTACCCCAGCGTCGCGCGGTAAAAAAAACGGTTTGCGACGGATTAATCCGTCGCAAACCGCCTCATGCTCGTAACTCGCCTAGTTTTAGGCTTTCTTGAGAAACGGTTGGCACCATTCGATTCGATTCGTCTCCACGAGATCTACCAAAAGATGTATACACGTTTAGCAGACCACCGCATTTTCGCCGTGGGTGGCCAAAAAATGACTGAAGCAGGCATCTTCCGACTGGAGCAGCTTATTTTCCAGGACATGCATGTTTTTGGAGCATCTCAAGCATGGCTACGTTGCCAGAGCTCTGTCATGCCAAGAATGCTCCGACACTGCGCCGTGCACAATGCGTATAGGATCGAACCTATTATTCGAGTGGGCGAAAGCATGTTCACTCCACATCTATCTTCGCTTGCTGGCAAAAGTAAAGTCTGCGAGACTTAGATTGGGACTTTAAATTCGCTAGTGGGCCCTACTGATACTAATCAGTAGCACAATCGCTGCTACTGAACGGTGGAGCAACGCGCCTCTTAAGACGACGAGACGGTCGAAACGTCAGGCCAATAAACAGTCCACCTAACAGCCTCGTAGCACAGAAAAGCTTGAAAAGAGTTTCACAACAAAGCCGAGGTTCCAAAACGAGAGAACATGGAGACTGCCTTCGAGACTGAATGTTTCTGGAAAATTTGCAAAACCAAAAGCTTTTTTCGGTTTGACTTCGGAATTTTTGATTTTCTCCAGCGCATAAAATGCGGTTCAAAGTTGCAGTGATAATACCGTTTAAGTGAGAAAAACTGTCTGTCAGACCCAGGATAACAAAGAGCAGAACACAGAATGCGTTTGGGGGGTCCTATCCTTCAAACGAACGATGCAGCTCTAGTAGTACACCTCTGGCGGAGGATATCATACGCTTGAAGAATAGGATCGTCACTAGGGGGTTACATACGTTGACCCAGAAATGTGCAAGTAGTAACAGAGCGACGTTTAAGGAGAAAATCTTATCACTAAAACATAACTCTTGTGCAGAACACTAGTTTAGTATGAGGCGAAATGTGCTGTTCGTGCAACAGAAGGAAATGCTTTTCGCTTGGGTTGTTTCATACAATATGAAAGGATGTTCTTCGACAATTGAAAGGTACGACCTATGTGGATCAGTAAAATTTAGTAGTGCTACCGAAAAGCTACTTCATACCCGAAAATGGCTGTGATAAAGAGAATTCGTGAGTATGTCATATCGTCCTCTAAGTACGTATTTAGCTTATGTTAAGACGGAAAATATGCTGAATAGAGAAAGGCAAGGTAGAAAGTAGAGCAGTCAGCCCACGAATGTAGTGAGGAAGCAGAAAGCACGATGAACTCTGGAAAAAGGCGGAGGTATGGCAAGCTTGTTGCTAACAATGGGGACCTGTGGAGGCAATCCGATCGGCGAGCGAAGCCTCTCCAATGATGAGGTGGAAAGTGCACAACCGTTGCCTGGCTACGGCAAACTCATTGCAGTTGAAAACAATATAAGCGAGCAAATCCTGGTACGCTTTTGAAGGAACAGTTTATGAAAGCAGTACTGGGATCCAATTTCTTGAACCAGCACAGTGGTATCCTCCTAATCTGATTAGTTGCAGGCAATTTGCATGAAAACAGCCAACCGAAAGAAACTTCTTGGCGGAGCTGCAGTAGACAGGCTCTCAACTCGACAGCAGAGCAAAAGCCGACGTGTGAACAAAAAAAAGCAACATGCAGAATTCTAGGGAAACAGGAACAAGAATATGGAATTGCGCTGTGAAGAAAGCTCTTTCAGCTTTTGCAGCCACTAAAGCAGAAACAAAACAGTCTCTCAATAACCATAACTCAACACAGAAAGCCCCCTTCTTTTCTGCAGTTACAGTTATGCTTCACATTCAACTAATTTGAGTCAGCCGCTTTCAACTCGTTCTTTAACGCTTACCAGCAAGCTTGGTGAAGTGGAATAGAGTCCTAAGCCAAAAGCAATGGCACCCAAAGCCGTACCTTACAGCTTTTCGTCTGTTATATTTGTGATTGTCTGCCTTGGCTTTCCACTATGTGTTACAGCTAATAATAACAGGTATGCGAAAACCGCATCAACGAATATTAGAAAACGGTAGTGTGGTGAATCGTACATGATAAGCGTTGATTGGAAGGGCATTTGCCTAGAAAGAAGAAATCTTTTGCTTTTCAAGGAGTGCTAAATATTCAATGGAACATCAACCACTCAATATTAATATGCGTTTCTCTTGCGAGGTATAGAACGTGACAGAACATAGAGACCCTGTGGAATGAAATTAATAGAAAGAATCAATCATTTAAAAAAATGCTGTGCGGAACACTTGGGGGAATATTGCTTTCTATTGCAAAATGGAGCGTTGAACGGAATGCACTTCAATAAGTGGACGAAAGGCGTAATTCATTCAGCTTGTCTGAGGTCGAAAAACGACTAATGCGACATCACCACATTACCTTCCACACCAATATTCGATCTGCTCTGCCTTTATTCCGAAAATCCGGAAGTTCTATCTTCTTTTTGGATGCCTTGAATTAACGCATTATTTTGCGTCAAAGCGCATGGAGGACGCAGTGAGAAGCTGGTCTGATCTGCTTTGAAACGAGAATCTTATTCAGTGTTCGGCTCCTGGAAACCATTTATTACATCCGCCCGGGATCGAAAATATGGTTCCAGACCTCTCCTAAAAGGATACCCTTTATCGGGCCACCACTTCAATTCTTGAGTAGTACACCTAATATGCATTCAATTCGCCTCGGGGTACACATTTGGTCTTTTAACCTACATGCTTTGCTGCACCAAAAACTGCCAAAAGCTATGTGTTTGACCACCGCTGAAACGTAGCTGTTAACACCCCGTTTTGATGGAAACTAATTCTTACCCGCAGAGCGAGCTGGTGCCTATAAATAAGTCACAGTTGCGGTAGGTCCAGGTCTTCCTAAAACTTGTTTTTCTATAAATAATTGCTAAGGTGTGCACTGAAATACATCCACAATTTAAAAACTCGTAAACCAGTAGCATCGGAAGGAGTTCAAAAACTCGCAATGATCTGCCACTGATTTGCATTTGCATATTGCGAATCGGCGTCATCCTTAAAATACTTCATGTAAGATATCGTTTGAAGCGACGCAAGGCGGTCCCTCGATTCGAGGATCTAGTCATTTAAAGAGCGCAATTCGAGAGTCGAGATAAACCGCAGATAGTTTGTCGGCACTGAGCAGCATTGTAAAGATGTTAATAGTTTAGTCCCTTGCTCACCGTTGTTTCATTCACATAAATACAGCGATGACATTCTAAGTGAACCTGCTTTGCTTCACATGACTTCAAGACCAAATGGCTCATTATGTAGCTGGTGGATAAAAGCTAAACGGATACGTGAGCGACTCGTTGAGCTTTCCGTGATCGATCTTTTTACTCAACAGCGCTTGATGGCCATTGGGAAAAGAGATTGAACCACATGTAGGAAATCTAAGAATGATGGCTATCACACCGGATCTAACCCCGTTGTGCAGAAGGTTGATTCTAAGCTCAATGTCGCCTCTATTTAGGCCATTTTCATAAAGTCTTAGTAGTATTTTCTTCAATAAGTGTGATGGGGATACCAAGAGACAATCTCAGGCACCGCTCTAATCCGCACCGTGTCTACCAACGGCTCCGTTTCCCTCCAGACGCGTTGCTTGCTCATACGACAAGCAAGGGCGGCACCGCATCAGATGTGGAGCTGCTCACGAAAGGTCATAGTCATGAAGAATTAGGTTCTGCCCTTACCACATGTACTCACACTTGCTACCATGTACCACCATAGGCTCAAGGGAACACGATGAGATGGGAGATGTTGAGGTCGGGGTCAAAAACCTGGTTTTTGATACGGCCAGTCACTAGACCTTGGAGGCGCTTTCAATCCTAGCATTGCCAGGAGAAGACGGAGGAAGGAATTTCCCTAGAGGGGATCGACATGCGTCGCAGCGATTGAGCTACTGGCTCTGTAAGGAGACCAACAGTCTTCCTGTTACCTGTGCCATCGAAAACCTGCCCTGAATTTAGTAGAGTTGAAGCGCTTTCTGACACATATACATATTGTAGATTGAGCAGCTCTGTTTGGTGTTTAAAGAAGATGATACAGCTGAAATGCCTGTCAACAAACATCAGCGTTATGTCTAAGGTAGAACTCTAGTAGAGTACAAAAACCATTGCTGTTTGAAGTCAGTGTGCGGAACTGGAACCGTTTCTATAGAGGATGGTTTATTCTTTTGAAGCATGAACACTTCGAGGAGACATGCACAGAAGCCACGAACAGAACTGAATGCCAGGCGATTACCTGGGTAAGTGAAGAGCAATTAGCAGTGTGCCGGTCAGATCGAGCTGGCATGGAGTCCCTGTTCCCGTCGGCGGCAGCTCGTTGCCATGCCGACAGGCGCTGCAGCAACGGCCGCTCCACGGCTTCGACCAGTCTGCAGTCGTCGTCCAGAAGGCCACCCTTCCCGCAGATGGGCAGCAAGTATCCGCTGCTGCTCGGCGTGCAAATAGCCATGCTCCTAGCCGACGTCGCCTTCAACGCCGCTTCTGTGATGCTCTTCGACAACAACATCGTCCTACTAATGATGTACATGTGAGTGGAAGTCGGTAGCAATCCTGGTCCTGCTAATACTGGTTTTCACTCGCATTCGAGAATTTATTCACAATTCATTTAGCATTCACCAAAATAACACTAAGCCTGCGTTACCTCCTTTTTTTGGTCTTTCCCCTCTGTGCTGATTAAATTTGTTGGTTTCAGAAGGACAAAAATGAACTAAGGTGTTCATGAACAAACTTCTACAACACTTTTAACAATTTGGAATCTGTTTTCATTTATACTTAGGACTTGAACAGCAGTGAAGGCAATATGTAAGATGAGAAACCACTCATGTGGCAGTGTCGTGAAACGTTGCCACATGCGATTTACATATGAAGTGCAATGCAAGTACTTACATATGTACATTGGGGCATGTTACACCTACAGTCGCGGTTTTAGAAGTAAGAGGCACAAGCCTGAAAACAACGAGGAACGAGTCCTTTATGTTTTAGTCATATTGTCAGAATTTAAGTATGAAGCAACTGCCGTACAGTTCTCAAGGTTTAAAAAACAATGAGGGAATTCCTTTAGTGCTAGCATGCGTTTTGCGAACCAAAAGCTCACTTGTAGTCAGCGGAAACTAGAGAAAACCCTTCGATGAACAATCCAATCCACTGCCTTGTACGCACCACCAAGCCGTCTATTATTATTGCAAAGAGATTAACCTCGGTCTTATTCAATACTCTTGCGGTATCTTGCTCTTCTTCAGCGTTTGTCCCGTTTAATCGTGGGGTCCACTGACCTGAAATGCTGGCCACATTTCCCGATCAAATGCCTGATCAGAGTGCAACCTAGTTATCTTCAATTCCTGATGCAGCGTGTCAAGCCACCGCTGCTTCGGCCGCCTTCGTGGCCGCTTTCCGGACACATCAAGGTTAAGACCAATCTTCCGGACAGGACGCGCGAAGGACGTGGTCATACCACCGCAGACAAGCTTCGCGCATTCAAACGCATAACCCCGGCCATCCACGCAGCAGCTTCGTCTCCATTACGTTGAGGCGCCTTTCAATTTTTTTAGTGACGGGCCAGCACTCAGCTCCATAAATAGCTACCAGTCGGACGACCGCTCTGTAGATTTTCGACTTGAGGCGCCCTGGTATCTTCTTGTCGCAGAGCGCTCAGGTCAGAGAGCGCTCCTGTCAGAGAGCACATTTGGACCTAGCCGCATTCATGCCTGAGTTCACTTCAACGAGTGCACTACCATCGGACGCGATTGACGATCCCAGGCACTTGAAAGACGAAGTACGCGGTAGCTCAATGCCCTCCACCTTAATAGAGCGAGGCTCATTTTCGTCATCGATCAGGTACTCAGCCATTTGACGTTATGCTTGAGCCCAAATCTCTCCAAGCGATCACACCAAGCTTGTACCAGCCGCTGGTGTTCGATCCGGTCGTCGCTGGCGAGCATTATATCATCAATATAAAGCAGCACTCATGGAACATACTGTGAAGATCACGTGATATGGCATCCATAACGACGACGAAGAGCAGTGGGAAGAGCGCAGGTCCTTGATGTACTTCGATAGAGATGGAATACTCCATCGACGTACCTGCTGGCGCTTGTACTCCACTCCTCGCACAAGATTAACCGCACACACCCAATAAGCTCGTCGGGAATGTTGTGCTTTCTTAAAGCATACCACATCACTCCACGCAGTACATGGTCAAAGGCCTTCTCCAAGTCGAGGAAAGCGAAATGCACTGGCCTCCGTTTCTCGCGTTATGCACCACCGCATTCACCTTCCACGGGATATCATGATGAAATTCTCACCCGCTGCTGTCAATGACTGCAGCGGGTAAGAAATACATCAGTGCAGCCGCTGTAAGAGCAGTGCTCTATGATGCTAGTAGGGAGACAATTTTGAATTGGTGTAGATTCCCACTGCTGGCTAGTTAGTGTTCTCATCGTCATCTTCCTCCACTGACCATGTAGGATCGTCGTCTTCTGACTCCACACGGGCACCTTCCTCATCTTCTACCTCGTTGCTCCCGCATTGCGCATCCCTCGAGATGGATGCGAAACTGCTGCCTCGTAGGAACGCGTGAAGTATTGGAAGGACCGAACTGCCCTAGAAGGCACGCCAACTCACCGCTGCTGAGAACATAGTCTGGAAGATAAGGCGGCAATGTTGTCCCTACCGACTCCGGGTGTCAAAAAAAAATCGCCTGGGGGTTATTTACGCTAGTCATCCGCAGGTAATGTCAACCCATACCCACAAGTAGTGGTGGTGATATCATGATAATCGATTGCGCCCAAACTTCGCCTGAGAGAATATTTAAGGAGCGGGGCACTAATATACGGTTTGCTTAAAAAATTGCGATTGGTTACGTTATGCTACGGTAAGTATGGGTAAGCAAGGGTCGCCCACCCACACCACTAACTCCTGCTCACCCATTCGTGATTGAAAGCACCTTTTCACGCCGTGGTTTCTGGCTGATGTAGACATTTGAAAACCAGATCTCTTGTTAGTTTGAGCTACACTCTCTCTACTCCCACAAGCTGTTGAAAACATCGTAATGACAGGAGCAGCTTTGGCTGCTCAACTCTGCCATATGTTGCTTTATGACAGTGATGACACATGATCATGGATGAAAGTTGGCTGGCGTTATTCAAGCAGCAGCGTCGGTCGCCGGCGCCGACGCTGGAGTATGCGGGCCACACCAGGCTAGCCGGCTTCGCCGGCATCTGCTCCGCGGACCACGCCAAGCTAGTGCCGGGGCAGTTTGATGCCTTATCTAACTGCGCTACAGGTGCCCATGATCGGTAATTAATCGTGGCTGTCCTCTATGATTGATGCTGGAGAACTCTCCCAAAAATGATCATTTATCATGATCTTGATCGATGAATCTACTATTTTTTCTTGGTACGTAGCTGTTTGAAAATATTAATCGCATCATTTTTTGATTGAATGGTCATTTGTGTTCTCCATTTCTGGAGAAACATGGCTGAACGCCTAGAAAATGGCAATGGAAGCGGGCGTTGTGCGTTCAAATCTGATAACACCTAGTCTTAGGACACAATCCCTTCTTCGCTGTCTTGATGATATTATACTGCGGTGGTAGTTACCCATTGTTACAATTATTTCAAGTCCCAACAAAGAATAGTAGTCAGAAACTTCTTTGTGGGGGCTAAGCCTATCTCGGACATCGAGAACATACATACGTCGCGGTACCTAGCCAACAGCAACCCATTCTTTCCCATTTCAGACTTCAAGACATGCTGATACTGCTGTCCGTCATCGTGCTGGTGATCGCTTTCTCGTCGACGTTCGTCTTCCAGGCTGGGCTCATCTTCTTGCTGTTTCGCCGATTCGCCTCCAGCCTCATTGCGGCCTTCGTCTACCTCGCTGTTTCGATTGCCCTGCACTACGTCTCGCTCGTCAGTTACCATCTTTATACCACTTCATTTTGCATAGTGCGATTCATGAAACTCCTAGAGCAATGTGTTCTGTCTCGACCGGACCAATCTCGTCGATCTGCTCACCAAGATCGCCACGAACTTTTTTCTTGGCCTGCATTTCGGCTTCATGAGAGTCTGGAAATGTCAGAAGCATTTACTCAGCACTACTCTACAAAATAAGGCTTCTTAAAACAAAGTGGGACACCAAGTGATGGGTGGGAACGTTACAGCAAATAACTGGTACCCGATGCAACGCTGCCGTAAGAGTCGGCTTCGATACCCATGCTCTATGTCTGCACTTCGTCGAATGGATCACGGGAAAGTACCTCTCTCTATTTGTGAAGAAATGAACGCTATCGAGACATATGCGCTTGACTCATCTTTGATGAGGGTCATTGTCTGAAGTTACGAATACAAACTGAATTTTTAGTCGCCATTGATGAAACATTTCTAGGTCGGCGGTGATGTAAAATTCGATCATTAACAAGCTTTAAGTGGTGCCATGCCTGATACTGGTAGTTTCGAGGGAGCCCTTAACTTCACAAAGGAGATTTCTTGGTCGAATGAAACAGGAAGCTCGCAATTAGCTCACCAGAAACCGAACAAGACTACATCATTTCGGCAGTGTATCTGGCTGTTCTGGAGATCTTCGTCCACCCGATAGAGAGTGACTTGTAAGTCGTACACACCTTGTGGCACACACTACGACATCCTAAATTGGTTTACTTTAGTAGGCCCCGCTGGGTATCCTTGGAAAGCATGTGCATATGTGTCCAGAAATCCACAATTTCAACGGGGATTGCATAAGCAAAACAGTAATCTGGACTACATTTTGGATGTCACTGAATAATTTCCTGATGAAGCATTATCACGGAATTGAGAGGTCGGATCAAATGCTACTTACCACTTCTTGTAGACTCCTGTTTTAAGGGAGTGTACTGATTACTCCGTCGCAAAGCCATTGCCTTCTTGCTCGTCAGAAGCGAAAGGCGTTGTGTGTCTGCACAAGTACAATATTCTTGATAAAATGCTTAGAAGAGTGGCGTCCAGTTGCTCCATTCAGAGAAGAAGGCGAAGACGCAGAGACGTAATAAAGAATAGAATAAATGACGGCGTTCCTCAATCCCTTCTGGGATGCGCCTACTTTTACTTCTACGGAATTTCGTGGAGGCGACTTGAATGCGTATTTGGCCGTACCTGCAGTGGCCGGTCTGTGAACAAGTCTGCGATTTATCCTTCTCAGACAAGTCTGGCACCAAATCACCGACCCCAGAGGGATGGAAGCCTTGATTGGCCTGGGTGGGAAATCCAAACCAGGAACCTAGTATCGGTTGCATGGGACAACCGGCACCTCCTCCGACTACACTACACGCGCCCCGCAGAGGCGTAGGATGAATAATAATAATGACAATGGTGGTCAGCGGTGCGGCAGTACAACAAACAGAAATACCAAGTTCTGTTGAATATTGAACACGCAAATTCTTCATTTCCTCTTAACACTTGCTCTATACGTGTGCCGCCGCACTAAGCGGACAAGAAAGTGTTGGAGTGTTGTATGTGCTCTGATTTTGAAAGAATCTAATGAGTGTATGTTTTCTTCAGAACATTCGCTGGGACGACGCGACCGCACCAGTATATCTGATCTCCCCAATACTCCTGCTTTACGTGGCTCAGAAAAGCTGTAGGTTCAGCTGTTTTTGTTCAACATCTTATTGCAAGGAGATCTAGACTGTCCTGGTTTCAGGTGCAGTAGTGCACTACGCCTTGTACAAACGAGCAGCTCTCTTGCTGGTAGATCCCAAGTACCACGGCGATTCCGAATGGCTTCGAAACAAAATACGACAAAGCAGCTGATGATCAGGCGAGTACGACGGGCAGTGGGATGCGACTTACTCCATCGTCGAGGATGGATTCGAGCGTGGCCATGTTTGCTGATGGCGCCCCTAAGAATCTCCAACTTGCTCATCCGATGGTGCAACGGATTGACGGGATCAGTCGTCGTAGCTGTAAACGAATCCATTCAAGAAGAACTAATGAACGCGTTGTCGCATTTTAAAGTTTTGCCACATTGATGCGTTGTGCATGAAGTAACAACCATACTGCGTCACCCGTAGTTCTCCCATAGGGTAGTAGAAGTGGGTGAAAGTAAAGATAAAAACGCTAGAATAAGAGCTATCAGCTGCTGTCGTCAAAATAGTATCATCTAAAACAAGGTGCTTACGCGTGTTATGATAAATAAATGTGCTCTTTCTATCATTCCTTACGTATCACTTTTATTGTTTTTTTCGTTTTGTTTCGTTGATTCTTCTTCTATGTGCATATGTGTTTAGCAGTATTAGTCGTGGAGTTCCTATACATTCTTTTCAACCTAGCTGATTTTTAATTTAAATAGTAGCGAAACACAGCCAAAAAGTAAAATCAACGATGGAGCAGTTCATTTCCAAAAAGGAGACGGTTAGATCATCTTTCGATATTAGTAAAGGTGCTCTGGAAGTAGGTTGAAAGCAGTGGGTGAGATCATACATCGCTTTTTACTATGGTGAGTCGAGGTTATGTTCAGCTGTACACTCGACATAGTAATAAGTGTATAGTGTAATCAGTGTATATATACCTAATTCAGCATACATATTCAGCCTAGTCGGCGCGTAATAACGCAACCGAAGGTGTTCGCTGTCGCGCCCACCCGATTCCAGGTTCTTGGTTCAGATTTTCTGCCTAGGTCAAGCAAGTCTACTTACGGTACGATAAATTGATAGCAGACTTCAGGGAAGGGCAAAACACAGAGATACCACTGCCAGTCATTGTATAGGCCAAATACGCATCCATATTGCCTCCATGGCATAACTGAGAGTAAAACGCGTGGCACATCCCAAAATAAGAATAATTAAAGCCGTCCACTTCCTATTATCCTTTACTCGTCGTAGTGGGCGCGCATATCGCACCCCGAGGAGGATTCTCCTGCCGCATGCATTATTGGGACAAAGTGTGAGCTCTGCCGACCGAGTCTTTCAACACGAAGTCATCGACGAACTGACACCACACGTGTTCTAGGGTGGCAAAACAAAATATCGTCCATCGGCTATCCTGCTAGCCATTGCGTTCACATTGCCTCTACGATATGCCGTAGAAGTGCAGCACGTGGCGCATCCGAAGGAGACATTAATTGACGTCGACCTTTTTCCTTCTTACCCCTTATTTTTCTCAGAATATCCTGTCACTGTACAAAATAGTGCATCGACTGTGAAAATACCAAAGACGTGCTCGATTAACGGCTGGACAACTTTCGCCGATTAAAGAAATTTTTAGGAAACGCTTTTCCCTAAAAAAAGACAAGGCAGTCAAAATTTGAGCGGGGACGAGCCTAGCCTGAACAGATCAACAGCAACAGAAAACCAACAGTGAACTATGAACGCATTTACTAAAAAATAAAATAATTATAATAGAAGTCTGTGAAATCGAAGGCAACAAGTAGGAAAGGCACTCAAATGCAGCTCTAGAAATGCTCTGAGAGTCTTGAACGGGGCTGCTTCGGCAGTGGCAGGAAACTATGAGGGAGATCAGCTCATTCGTCTTCGTCTTCGCTTCCGTGGATACTAGGACGTCTACTCGTTGCTGCTGAGGGGACCTAAAAACAAAGAATGGAAGCATCACTCACTACCTAGCTGAAATACCATAGGCGCACCTTTCCCTCGTTCTGAGCAATTATACTGTCTACGTCAGGGTGCAGCTTCTCCAGCGCCATTCTCCGACAGTCTCTGCAAGGAAGTCGGTTTAGCTGCGCTAGTGTGAGCTCGCCAAAGGAGTTCTCTACCTGTAGAACACGCCGAGGCTGTTCCAGTCGAGCAGCTCGCTGAGGCGCTCGGTTCTGTTGCGTTGGATGATTCGCTGTCGACGAGACATTCCGCAGAAATCGTACCTTGAATGAGGTTTGATAGAGGGAACCCTTACATAAGTATCTCAGAAAAGCCAACATTATCTGGGCCAGCTGCCGAACGGATTCCTCGGGACTTTTGAATCGTCGGTCGACCACGTAGATGCCATATGAAGACGGATCCTCGACGTGCTCCTGAACAGACATCACCTATTCAGAGTGCACTACTGGACAGATAGCACAGTCTGCGACATCGTCGCGCAAAAGAGTAAGAAGAGCCGCTTGATTAAGGAAAGATCCCGAGAGTTGTGAGATTTCTGGAGCGCTAGTATAAATATCGGGCTGGATTGATCTGACAGAGTCGCATTACACGTGAATGCAAGTGACCACAACAGAGAAATGTACTGAACCACTGCTAGTGCGCTGCCAATGCTCTTCTTGATGCACAACTAGACAGTCAGCAACAGGGGATATTCTCTAAGGCGCTAAATACAAAAACCCAACAATGGTGAATAAAAAACGGCTTCAGAAAGAAAAGAAAAAATAACAACAGAAAAGGAAATGAGCACAACTAAAAGGAAACCATTAATACGGCTAGATAAGGGAAGAATGGAATAACAAAATCATTCATAACCAACTGAACAATAGGAGAAGCAGGTTTCATAACAGATGTTTCACTCCCCCAGCAAAACTGAAAACCGCCTGAGGGGGAGGGGCTTGATTCAAAAGGCATTTTTCCCTAAAGGAAATGACTGTAGTAGAATATCAGTGTTTAATGCAATTAATTGATAATAAATAAAAAATTTACATTAACAATTTTATTTTAATTTTAAATTTTTACATATTTAAATTTACACTTTACTATTTTACAATTTTATTTTTTAAATTTTTAAAAAATTTTATCCATAGTGAACCAAGACGGACGGCGTTAAGACCAGGATTTGATAATTGAAGGTAAAAAAAATTAACGTGAAAAGGCCGCAACCTAAAAAACACAGCTAATAGTAGTTCGAGGGTTCCTATAGAGACGAAGCCCGTACGCGTACAAGCGATGCTTCGTTCGCGTTCTGTGGTCAATATCGCAGGCTGAGCATGGGAGGAGCTGCAGGAGGTGACCAATTTTCTTGCAGCTGCGACAGATGGGCCACATTCTGGAGTTCCTTGCACACGTCTACACTCACACCTTACAAGAACAGTTAAAAAGGATAAAAGACCGCGTTACTCAATCCCTTCTGGGATGAGCCAGCGCACTCTACTCCTACGGGATGTCGTGGAGGCGACATGAATGCGTATTTGGCCATACAATGACTTGCGGTGGTCAGTCGAGAAACAAATCAGCGCTTCATCCTTCCCAGACAAGTCTGGCACCAATTCACCTACCCCGGAGGGATGCAAGGCTTGGTTGGCCTGGGCGGGAAATCCGAACCAGGAACCTGGTATCGGGTGCACGCGACAGTCGCGCCTCCTCCAACTGCGCTACACGCGCCCCACAAGAACAGTTAGAGTACTCAAAGTCAAGCGAGCATTCTAGGGGGCGTTCAAGAGTGCGTCTAGACAGGTTTTTTCCACTGGTAGAAACTCGCTCTGGAATATGCTCCATCACAAATTTTGTTTCTATTCAACTTCTATGGACATTTAAAATAACATTTCACAAACATTTCAAATAGGCAGCCAACTGTCGAATACAGCGGCAGGTGTTTTTGTTGGAAGATGAGTGCATCTTTCCTGATAGCAATGTTTCCTCTGACAGAAACACCGATTCAGCGAAATAGCCGCAAGCACATCAATTATTGACTGACCCCTTAGTTAGATGGCCAGCGTGTATGATCTGACGCAGTAAAGGGTAGTGTAAAATGAGAAGAAAGACAGCAAATTTAGAGAAGCAGCGAAGCCACCTACTACAGGTTCGCGCAGCTGCGCCTCGGGTAACTTCAAGTTCGAAGGGTGAGCGGGCACGAAGTGATTGAGACGCTGGTGCAGAAAGTGCCGGGCTTCTTTTACCACGCAGCTTGTATCCAGCAGTGAATTAATAAAGGACATAGGCGCTAATCGATCCCATTTTGAGGTACGCCTCGCATTATACCTTTACGCCGTATCGTGGCGGCAATTTGAGAGCGCTTATGGCATACGTGCAATGACCTGCGGTGGCCAGTTGATGGACAAGTCAGCGCTTCATCCTTCACGGACGAGTGTGGTAGCTGATCAGCAACTCGGGAAATCCCCTGAAAGGCTTGGTTGGCTTGGGCGGAAACCGCAGAACCGACTCGGTTGCAATGGGTGCCTGTGCCTCCTCCGATTGTGCTACACCCCCTCATTTGGCAGTTTGAAAACTATCAAAATTCAATCTATAGATGACATTGTTTAGCTGTTGACCAAGACTGTCATCAACTTCATTACGGCTGACGCCTCGGCGTCGTCGCATTCTTCAGAGGCTACATCGCCGAGGAACGGACAGCTCTAGTCATTTTCTTTGGACCTAAAATGAGTGTTCCAAAGGTTGTAAGTGGGTATTTTTATGAATGTTTATGCAAGCAAAACTAGCGCCAGGGACTGCAGACTCCCTGCTTAGCGGGCAGGATGCTTTACCAAGCAAGAAGGCGGGCTCGTTTGACACTGGACTTTGATCAGAACGAAACATCGTTAGAACCACTCCAGAGCCTGGAAAAGTCGAAGACACAGGTGGAACTGTTCCCCCAAACAATATTTCTTCCTACAGAATACTCTTCCTAAGAAAATACCAAAATATCAAATATCAAATATGTAGTTCTCATGTGTACGGTTAAAGATCTATCTAATGTCATAGAGATTCGACTTCCGCTTATATCGTTCCACCGCGGAGCGAGTTCGATCTCATTTCACTAATGGAGTAACAAACCTACATAACTGTCTTAGAATGCTGCTACATGTTTGGCAGTGGTTCGAAGTTTACCAAAAAACTCTACCTGCATGAAGCAACCAAATCCGCTGAGATTTGTGGATATTGAAGGAATCCCCATCACCGTGCATTCTGCTGGAGTATATCTGAAACACCGACAGTACTCCCGAGAGGCGACACATCGTGAGTTTAGATTTCGAGCTGAGCTCACCCCCAGGGTTCGTAGTATGACGGGAATACTCCCATATGACAGCCTCGCACAAAGTCCTCATAGTCGAGTCCAATGAGCGGGGAAACGGAAGACAGAAACTCTAAATCAACTCACCGTTACTCAAATGTGGCAGCGCCGCAATTTGTTCAAGAAGCACACAATCAAAGAGAGTGCTACGAGCACTCAAGTAACCTACCTGGGTGGAACACAACCTTAACTCGATGTTCGCGGAAATTCAGAAGCTGCGTTCGTCGGAGTGCACTTAACACCTAAACGTGCAGTTAAGCAGAGGCACGACTAGGTGGGGAATCGTCTATTATTGACTGTCTGCTGTTATTTACTTCACGATCGCGGGTATTGAAAACTGAAAATTATAAATTTTTGGGAATAAGCGAATAAATAAATAAATAAATAAATAAATAAATATTCCAACAAATTTGTTTAAGCCTGGAGCGGCTGGCAGAAAGCTTATATGTTGTTAAGGATGTTCTTTTGCGATCAAAACTTTACCTAGAACCCGCTTCCTGTGCACACCGGGCAGCGCTGTTTGATCAAACGCAACTTCCACACCTTATGGGATCAAACATAACCGACAGGGGGCATTCTGTTTGAGAACCATTTTGCGCGGGTTCGACTTCCGCCGAGCGCTAGAGCTTTGATTGCAGCAAGATAGGGTAGTAAGAGTTTGTATCCTCAGCTGCTTGAGGCTCGGGAAATCCCTAATTACTAATTACTAAAATGGCTAGAATTATTAGAAGAAACACTGAGATAAAGAGTTGGAGCAAAAATAATAATATAAGTACAAAAGCATGAAGTTATTAATCCACTGTCTAATTTAATTAAATTGAAGAATAGTGTTGAATAGGCGTTACCTGATCGTCTCCTCGAATCATATTGTGAGTGCAAATGGGAGGCAAATCACGCTTCTCCGTAGCCATGATGCACCGTTTCAACTAGAGAGTTCAGGTTATTGATAGGAAACCATCCGAAAGCAGAAAAATTATTTGGGCAATCGGTCTTCGTTTGAAGGAGTACTTCGGAAATCAAACGCCACTGTTTTTCGTTCGCAAAGGCACAACCATATTCATGATCCTAAACGTGCCCATAAACCGTTTCAGTAGGGTTTCTAGACTGGTTCGACTTATGTCCGAGCTACAATCTACCTGCCACTTTGCAACCACGAACATAAGAGGGCTCTCAAAATAACTGACCAACACTTTGTCCGCTGGCGACAGCAAGTCATGGCCATCGGGAAGCTGGCCTTGAAGGCAAACGTCGAACATGCGCTGGCCGATGCTCTCCTGCAAACAGAGTCTAATCAGACTATCTCAGCTTCTCGGCGCAACGCCGAAGTTACCTTAATTCTATCGACGGCCTCTTTCAACTGCTTTGTGACCGCCTGTCCTTTCAGCGACTCGACGTTGAATGAGTTTGAAGGCGCTGAGATGAGAAGGAATTGGGAAACCGAGTAGCAAGAGGGCCGGCTAGAAGGTGCAATTGTGTCACCTGGGTAGATGATGAACGCCACGACTGTGACTCCCATGAGCCGAGGGTCGGTCGTCGTCTGGAGGTAGTGATTCAGTCGTGCCAGCGACTCGATGAAGAGATCGCCCCCTTTGTTAGAGAACTCGTATCTGGAGAAACATTGCGCTGCACAAGTTGCAGTGGTTGAAGAGTACCAAATACAAATTTCGAAGCTGGAGGATCAAGGAAGGAAAAGGAGGCAAACTGCCTACTAATTCGATTTCATTGAAAATCCTACCTTTATTAGCTACGTTGAACGAAAGGCGATGTTTTTAGGGAGATCTTCAGTTTGGCCGATTTATTATTACTTCCGACTAAATGCTCTCGCTGCATAAGCCTTGACATGGGGAAATTTTTGTAAATCAGCAATTTGTTCGACCAGACGCCGAAAATGCCTTAGCGCATATTATGCAAATCTAAGGAGCACCGATACTAGACCTATCCGTTCCGAAGGTTAATAAAGGGATAATCTGGAAGCTTATCGTTAAAACTTTTTCTATCAATAAATATTACTACAACGTGTGTTGAAAAACTACGCTTGAACACTTTGGGTGGTCTTAAAATGATTGCCACGCGATTTGTAGTATATACTCTTTTCTATACTTAAAAGGCAGGTGGACTAGGTCGCTGTTCGCCAATTACCCACGCATCAATCGTCGTCATCTTAGTACTCAAGATACGGTTACGTGATTAAAAGATACACATGATGATGGATATGTCGATTCCAGCATGCTTGTCAACTCTCCACCCCTTTCCAAAAATGCGAGACCGTTTCAGTCAAGAAGTTTTTTCCAGAACCCGATACCATAGGAGGAAGAACTAGGCGAAAAGCACACAACAAAAATTCGAAAATGTGCACATGCACGGTCGGTAACGATTTCTTTTCCTCACTAGAACCGAAAACATCTGCAATGCGCAGCGCACAGTATTTTTTCTGAATAACTTGAAAAGGTAAACAATGGGAGCACGTTTTGATTAGCGTAGAAAGCACACCCATGTCAGTGCCTCACCTTTCTGTAACATTTGGTCCCAGGAAACCTAGCGTAGTTTTTTTAATCGCATTTTATCCACCGAACGTGCGACCTGGTTAGCGTAGGGAATATTAGTATGCTTTTAGTAGATTCATTTAACCTCGTCTATCTTATCACTCACCCTTGTTCACATCGTCTTACAAGGGAAGGGTCTGAAGCGTATGTCTGAATGGGAGAGCGAGTCATATAGGGAGAATCCTCACCTCTCAATTGGTATGAAAATGTGTTTACTTTTTGCCAAGTTGCTAAACCCAAGGAGTAGGGGTGACAAGGGGATACGGCACAGAACGCGTTTGAGGGTCTTGTACGCCCGCAATGCGTATGCAGCCAGTGGCTCGGGGAGCAGGCGGGTAGAGGGTTGACTCGTGCGAGTAAGGTCGAGGTTTCGTTCCTCTGCGGCGCTGCATTTTCGCATTTCAACTGATTGGTTCAGATTTGGGGGATTCTGACGTCTATACCATTTTCCGACGATTTCTGCGCATTTTTCAGCTGTACGCTGAAAAATGCGCAGAAATCCCTGTGAAGAGCCTGTGAAGTGAATCGCGGTGTCTTCCTCCATGGTTATGAGCAGGCAACCGAAATCCAATTGAAGACGTACCCTTTCTTGCGAAGCAAGAGCTCCACCCGAAAACGTTATCCCCACTGCTTGCTTGCCTCTCCACGTCCATCAGTTCATCCTGCGGATCCCAATCTTCCTGTTCTTCTTCCACCACTTCCAGCTCTTCTTCTTCGTCAACTTGTGCTCTACACATCTGGTATATCCGACGTCATCAGATCTTCGGATAATATTAAACTTCAAATCTACGCTGACGATATCAAAATGTACGGAATCTATGACCAATGCAATCGAGTTGAAACCTGCCTTGCTCTTAACAATGCCTTGAATGCGCTACAATGTTGGGCTTCCGAACTTAATTTGGCTATCAACCCTGAAAAATGTTCCGTTTTGCATATTGGTGAAGGACGTGCTGCGGAATACTCTATCGGTGACGCATCTATTAATGAATGTGAATTGGTTAAAGACCTTGGTGTATTTGTAGATTCAAAACTCGATTTTTCGACTCATGTTGAGAAAATTACGCAGAAGGCCTACATTGCTCTTTATTTTATATTTCGAAATGTGTGTAGTGATAATCCTGTTATTCTCACCAAGCTATATAAGACCTACGTTCTTCCTCATCTGGAGTATTGTTCACAAGTATGGAATCCTACTGCTAAAAAACTTGTCACACAACTTGAAAGAGTCCAAAGAACCTTCACAAGGCTTGTTTACAAACAACTAAACCAAAGCGCTATCTCGAGAAATGTGCCAACTTATGAGGAGCGTCTGAGAGCGTTAGGTCTTAGATCCTTGCTGCATAGGAGAGTTGTTGCTGACATAATATTTTGCTTTAAAATACTTCGTGGCGAGCTAAAACTTCGTGCAAGCAAATACTGGATATACAGGCCTTCTGGTCTACGATCGAATGGATTTATCCTGCACTACCCGCTGATTCAGAAGAAGAATTACACTCAGCTGTTTAATTTCGTTTTTTACAGAGTTGCACGATGGATCCGACGCCTGTCTAGAGAAGTTTTAAATGCAGAAAGCAGTGGGATTCTCAAGGAAAGATTGAAAAAAATGGATGTGTTGCACATTTTAGGAATTCCGGACAACCTAACGTGATCCTACTGTCTATGCAAGTACCTCTTCCAAAGCTGCTACGCTCCATCTGAAGGACTTCGCTGTTGCTGAATATATAGCTACTTAGAGACTTCTCGGAATTTGTACTTACCATCTGGCTCCTGCTTGGTACTCGCGTCGTAATGATATTTTCTATATCATGCGAAAGTCTAAACGGGCTTTATGAATGACAATGCTTTCAATACTGTCGAAATTGTCATACACTTTTTTCCTTGCGCAGATACACTTTTTTCTTCAATAATAATTTTCCTGAATTATTATTTCTCCTACTGCAAGGAGAGGTCAACAAGTGACTTGGCTTTACCACTGGTCACTTGGGCCTAGGTCTTACGCCTGGGGTTCGTATCAGATCAAAGAGGCGCCTGCATTATCGGCCCGCCCCAGAATAACTTTTGTTAGTTGCGTTGCCTAGGCTGACCTCTCCGATCTAACGACTGCTTCAATAACGGAAACGGAAAGCACTTTTTTCTATTATTTACATTGTCATTTGAAATATCGATATGCGCTCTGTTTTCGTGAACTATGCTTGATCCTGGATATGTTTATTATAGCTTTATATATTCCTACGATTAACTTCTTTTTTGACTTTTAACGTTCTAAACATTACTTATTAAAGGTTCGTTGCTACGGGAGTTGCCAAAAAATAGCCAGATGGTAATTAAAGAAGTAGTTAGGTTTCCCTTTTTTAATTTGGTTGAATGTTAATTTTGCTGTTGTATTTGACGGCTACCTATTTGTTCCAGGTTTTCGTTGACGTTGTAGTGCACCTTCGAGTGCATTTAAATAAATAAATAAATAAATAAAAACTTCAAGTTGACGTGCTTCGAAGTCCTATGCTGGCCAACCGTTTGGCCGGCTTGATTTCTTCCCTCGAAGATTCCATGTCTAAAGGTGGGCCACACTTCAGCATGAGCAGGTGGATCACCACTCGACCGTCGGCGGACATTGTTGGTGTTAGGTTCTAGAAAACCTTCAGCAGGCCTCTGATTTCCAGGTGACAGGCAGGCATGAGGGAAAGAGTGTATCGATGCCGTTTAGCTTAATTTGCGGGATCCGCACTCCTCGTTTCTCATTTGAACCACCTCCGACGTCACTCGTCACGTCTTCGTCACTCATCCGCCACTTGAGCATCGGCGACATTGTCAGGTTTTAGAAAATCTTCACCGGGCCCCGGACTTCCAGGTGACAGGCAAAGATAAGGGAAAGAGTGTACTGATGGCCGTTTAAGTCAATTTGCGGAATCCACAAACCTTGTTTAACATTTTGTCGTCACATCCTGGTTTCTTTTGAAAATCCGAGCAGGATGGTTTTTCCCCAGGCCTTTGGTCGATTTATGGAAACAGACTATGAGGAGCTTGTAGCATTTATACGCTACCCGTAAGGTGCCCAGTGGTACTTCATGCACTTTGTACCTGTGAATCACTGGTGTTGAACATTTATACATCACCGTGTTGAACACCACAACGTCCCGCTGGAAAAATGCGCAGAAAACGTCCGAAAATGGTACAGACGTCAGAATCCCGCAAATCTGTACCAATCAGTTGAAATGCAAAAGTCCAGCAACGCAGAGGAGCTAAACCCCTAACCTCTTTCCCATGAATCAACCCTCTACCCACCTGCGCTCTGAGCCACTGGCTGCAGAAGCATCGCGGGCGTACAAGATCCTCAAACGCGTGCTGCGCTGTATCCCATTGTGACCCCCTACTCCTTGGGTTTAACGACTTGGCAAAACTAAACACATTTTCAAACCAATTGAGGGATGAGGATTCTCCCTATATGACTCGCTCCCCCATTCAGACATACGCTTCAGACCCTTCCCTTGTTTGAATTGTCATCCTTCTATCCAAGCTACCTTTCTGTTCTGCAAAGGAAGTCGTGGAGGCATCACTCAATCCCGCATGCCACGCCTACAAGTCACTGCTCAATTTTAGCCTGCTTACGTCAGCCTCACTAGTGAAATTGATGGTAGGGAGATATGAATTGGCCGAAATTCGGTGTTCTCGTCAAAAAAGACACAACCTAGTTTCGAGCACAGACGCATGGCGACCAGAGTCAAACTGACCTTCCAGCAGTGAACATGTAGAGAGTTCTGTCCAGATCGAAGTCCAAGTGGCCGTGAAAATGTCCTCGAACAAAGTTGTGAATTTTCTCCTTCGCCACCGAGTGGAGATTCTGAACTTTGCTGCTGTACTGAGAGGCTGATTGGTGAGAGTTGTTAGGTGATGCACCTGGAATTCGTGCAGGGCCGCGAATTTCACAACGTTGAGACCATTTGGTGTGAGAATGTCGGGTTTTCTATGCAAGAGGTGTTCGGCCTCCAAGCCAGTGATCTCGGACACTGTGGTGAAGACGTGAGCGGAGTGGCAGGCAGCTCTTTCAATGCAGTACTGATGGTAGATCTGCAACTGCGCATTGATTAAGCACGGCAGCGAGGAGGCTCAGCTCGTTCTCTTCAGTGACACTGCTTGCACTATGCTGAAGGCACCGTGAAAAACACTCGCTCGTCGCTTTCCTGCTTCCTCGTCGAGGTTGAAGGAGCCCAGATTATTATAGAAGTCGCAGCCTCCTGCACACAGATGGCGTCCCAGAAGAGTGGCGTGGGTCGTGTACACTGTGGCGACGTCCAGTTTCCAAAGGCGAGACATCAACAAGCCCACTCCTGCAAGCGCTAGTAATAAGGCAGGACGACGGGAGAAACGGAAGAGGCGCACCGGCCTGCCACTCGTGGAAGTGAGCAACGACTAAGGGTTGGTACTCCGTGATCGCCTCCCTGAAGTGCTTCAGGAACACCGCCACCATGAAGCCGAAGATGACAGCGTCGTTGGACTCGATGTCCTCGTGGGGAATGCCGATCTTGCACCTGAAGCACTTCGCTTGAGCAACTGCAGAATCGATAGGGCTAAAGAGCATCGATACCTATCGAACAGCTCCTGTTTCCACTCATTCATATGGGTTGCACCTGAACCCAGGTCGAACAGGATCACCTTCGGATAGCCGTCGATCAACCAGCGACCATACATGCACTAGAAAAGGAGCCCTGTGCTGATGAGTGCTTCAGCGATTCTCAACAAACATCTCTTACCTTGAAGCCAGATTCGTGCAACCTTTTCATCGCTGCTCTTATGGTCCTAAAAGTCAAACTGATCAAACGATGCTCATTTCAGACAGGTGACCACAAATGTGATCACTAAAACAAGAACCCAAATCTAGGACTCCAAACTCGGGAAAATGCCACTCATTTGGCCCCCGCAACAGAATTAACGAAATGTTCGACCAGCAGTAACTGCAGTGACCTGTTCTCTGGCTCCACTTTCTCCACTTCCAATCGCCAAGAGTCATGTTTCATTGGACCGAACATGCAGTACTGATCGCCTGAAAGAAAAACAGTCTGACAAATCTGGCCAGAACATCCCTTCGTGAAGTTGGAAAGCGTACCCAGTTCTTCAATGCTGACTTGCGCTTTGCTCCTCAGCACGGTATAGATTCCGCCCACCTACAATTTCAAGCATTTCTGATGATGCAGGACTCCTCCTACCACCTACCAAATTAGCTCTCACGGGTTAGTTTAACTAAGCCGCGGCAATTTCCGTAAATTATATTTAACTTCTGCTAGTTCACGGACAACTGACGAGGAAGGTCAACTAAGAGACCGCGCAGATTCTTAACACGTTGACAACAATGTCGCTCAATAGCGCGCGACGGCAAATCATTTTAACGAGAACTATATCCGGTCCATCCAAACTTGTTCCCGAGAGGTTATTCAGGATGCTGAACACGATGCCTACGTCCCTTTGGACGATCGGCTTCCCTCTTAATCGATAGTCCTGTCAGGACCACTGACGTTTTAATTAAGCTACCCAATAGGTGAACACGCTGTTCGAAATTTCACGAAAATTTTATTATTTGGGAAAATAATGGATATTAAGGCCTGTGTTAAAGAGCAGGATGGGGGCCATTTTTGGCGTCAAAAAACGAGATTGCGCCATGCCCTCTTCCAAGAGCTCGCGATTTGATTGATACTAGAATTTTTGTTCGCATGGAGTTTGAACCTGTTAACGATACGACAAAAACCACTAAAAAAAACAATATTCTCACTTTGATGTTTAAGCTATGTGGCATTCACGCTATCAATCGAATAAAAGTTGCGGCGAAATTTTTGAGTGCATGGCGCGACCTAATCTTTTAATGCACTAAATGCTTGCTTGTCTGCTAAGCTTTAAAGTAGATTTTCATTTTTTATTTTCTTGAAATGAAAAATTAAATAATAATAAAAATATAAAAATAATAAAGAATAAAAATAAAAATATAGAATTATTGGGGAGGTCACCGGCCGTAACTGTTGAGACGAACATTAGCATCGTGTTTCGCATCCCAAATTTATCCTTAGACGAAGTTTGGGTCACGATCTGTCGTGTCAAATTTGTGCAGCGCGCTTCGTCCCACGGGCCAGACACGCGAAAATCGCTCTCGTCGTCAACTTGTCAAAATGATCTATTAATATTGTAGAGCATTGTAGAGCTTTCTCTGAGAAGCAACGTAATGGTTTCCGAATTTCCTGCGAACCTCTGGGGAGGCCAAAATTAGCAAAAAAGCTGTAGCGCTTCACATGGGCTGACAACGCAAAATCGACGGTGCATTAAACCGCCCCATCATCGCTCTCCGCAAGTCACCGTTCACTCGGGCACCTAATCGCTGTCTCCTTCCTGATGGATGTCTCTCTTGAATGCGGCTTTTCACTTCTACTAGAAAAAAGAAAAAGTTGCCAGACCCTAGGTTCTCACTATAATTGAAGCTCCAAACCATTCGCAGAATCGTTTCTGAGGGCATTCCAGGCATCGTCAATTTTGCGTTATCAGCCCGAGTTGAAGTCCATGCCTTACTAGTGGCGATTTTCGAAATTGTATCCTAGCAAAGCAGCCGGTTACGTCTACGTCTTCTTGTCTACGTACCCGAAGAAAGCTGACGATGATGCTTAAGATTCTTACAAATGTGGTTGCGATTGATTCCGCAGCATTTCTTAGTGCATCTCTCAATACGAATAGAAGATAGAATCTAACGATTTACTTTCCTGTTCCGAAATCGCAGACGAGATCAAACTTCGTCACCTATAGAAATCTCAACGAACTGAACTTATTATTACATGGTGACGCGAAAACCATCAATGCATCGGTGAGTTCACTCAAGCCCTTCGTGGCTCATAAGAAGCTACATATGTTTAGTATCGTTGTGTTCGTTGTAGGTTTATGTGAGCTGTTATAGTATTTGTTTATATGACACTACTTATTTAATGCATAATTGTGCTCATGTCTGATAAATAACAATAAACAAATGAACAATAAGTGGCAATAAAAAATAAAAAATAAACGTCCATCAGGTTTATAAACCTAGGCTTGAACAAAAGGAAATTTTCTCACGTCCGCTAAAGGAGTTTTCAATACCTCTACTAATTCAGATCCAGGAATTTCGAAGGTTCTTGCCGCCCCAATGCAAACGACGGGTCAGTGAGATCACATCCCCGGATGATGAAGAACGATCAGCCGAGACCGCCTGAAGCCCGACTTATGGGTGCACCAAAGGAAACCGATCAGCCGTCACGACAAAAAGGCGTCCACCCATTTCATTGTAAAGCGCAGCCAGTACGTCAGCAGCAGCAATCGCTCACCTTGTTCGCGACCTCCCAGGCGCACTCGAACACGAACCGACCTTCCTCTCGAGCAGTGATGCCCTCGTCCAGCGGCAGCACCTCACGATCTCCGAGTTCCTCGCCCGCCAGCGCCCTTGCCACCTTTGAGTAAGAGAGATTCCTCGGCATACCACCATGAGCCGCCATTGTGGCTCCTGAAATCGTTGCGAACATCATAGGCTTCCACAGTGAAGACATGTAGCAGGGCGAACAGCAAATAGATGCAGAAGGACATCTCTGCAGAAAATGAGGAAGTCCACCTAAACTGCTGCGCAATTCGTTTAACATTGCGATGTAAATAGTACCTACCCATTTTAAGGATCTCTCGTTGTTAACCGTGTAGTTGTCAAGCGTATTATCAGTGCTTTATTATTGTTTGAGACAGGGATAAGCCTGTTGAACGACGCTCAAAAACTAAGTTACAATCAGAGAAAAAGCTTAAAAGGAAGGTGAAACAGAGTTGAATCAAGGTATAGATGGAATGATCAAGAAACAAGGTGATGTCGCAGAAGAGAGGGGAGAGAAGCTCCAAAGTGTTCAGAACATGAATGTTTCCTAGAGAGCCAGCATATGGTTAGAACCGAATTATGTCATAATGCTCCCAATCGCCCCCCCCCCCCCCAAATACTGCTCGTGGCGATCTCCTCCACGTGGTGCCACTGGAAACTGCTCGCTCTGCGAGCTAAGCCGAACGCGGTATCTACACCGGCAGACGAAGATCCATGTCACATCACATGGTGTATGTCACCTCACATAGTTCGAGATAGTGCCACAGCGTCCGAGGGAGCCGACGCGCACTCGCAAAGCCCGGCGAGTGTGGAGGGTATGCGAAGGCTCCCGATGCGAGGACGACATTGGGACAACTGAGCTTGTGATAACCAAATTGGATTCCTTTTCCTTCTCCTGAAACGATATACTACCGTATAGTAGAAGGCCGCAAAGGTTTCATGAGTGCTTGAATCAAGAATCAAATTCCTTATTCGGAGCATCCTTATCTTGTTACCTAACCTAGACTGGAACACCAATTCTAGACCAGAGTTCTATAAGCACTCTTAGGTTAACAACAATGCGCCCCATAGGGGATATTGGATCTACCATAGGAGGAGAGCATGCGGTGTCAAGCTGTAACCTTAGCGCTGCCCCTCCCAACTAGGATAAATTCGGGACATTCAGTAAGGCCGGTTAGGTGTTATGAGTGGAGAAATCTCTGGCATTTTACTTGTCAGCTGGATTCATTGCGTACAAAATACCTTCTTCCTTTTTACAGAAAGATTTTGCAAAAACTTCAATTTGATACACTACACTATGGTAATGTTTGAATAGCGATCTTAGAAATCATATAAATTTTGTTGTATGTTGCTGAACCACGGATCTCCCTCGATAGAGAGCCTTCGGGTTCTCTTGTTAAGAGGGATCTCTGGCCGCTTGTCGCAGGGCCACGTGGCGCGTCCCCGGGTGGTGGATAGGGGAATTAAACGCGAACCAAATGCGACCGTGTACTGCCCAGAGACGCAGGTGGGATGCAGGGGATGGACTCCTTGCTCCTGCTGTGTCGGGTCGACGCGTTCCTTGTGCGTGGGAGCGGCATGTTCGTGCACAGTGTGCGTGGATGTGTCCGTGACTGTGCGGATTGTAACTGTGTCGGCTCGGCCAAAAGCTTGCACTCGGTAGACTGGGAGTACATGTAAGGCGATTCGAGGCCGCCTTAAGTCTCGCCCCGTCCCTTCGGGCAGTCTGGCTGGCTGCCCGGAGTACCCCGCCCGCACGACAGAGCCTGACTAGCTACCCGTGTTGTATTCCAGTCAAACACAGCAGCACTAAAGGGCCTCATTCCCCTGACCCCGAAAGAGCCCCCATTTCTGCAGCGATGGGAAGGACGAGTACGGAGAGGCTGCTAAAATCTCAGGGCCTAACCAGGCTGCGCAAACTGAGAAGGACTAGGATGACGATCTGTACTTACAACGCCCGCACGCTTGCGTCGGAAGCATCCGTCGAGGACCTGATGATGCAAGCCAGGAAGATCAAGTACGACGTCATCGGACTGACCGAGACGAGAAGACACCACCCCCTACACGCCGCCTACGACTCCGGAGAAGAACTGTTCCTCGGAACATGCGACAGCAGGGGAGTAGGCGGCGTTGGTGTCCTCGTCAACACGCACTTGGCCATGAACATCGATTCGTACGAGTCTCTGACAAGCCGAATCGGACGTCTGCGACTGAAGCGATGTGGCTCCGTGCCAGCCTTGACTGTGTTCGTCGCGTATGCCCCAACATCCGACTACGACGACGAAGACGTCGAGGCCTTCTACGTGGAGCTGGAGAAGTTCTATAAGGAAGATCACACCTTCTACAAGGTGATCGTCGGCGACTTCAACGCCAAGATCGGGCCACGAAGGTCGCCGGAAGAACTTCACATCGGAACCCACGGTTTGGAGTGGAACGAGCAAGGTGAAAGGCTGTCTGAGTTTATCATGTCGACCAAGACCATCCATGGAAACTCGCAGTTCCAGAAGCCTCCCTCCCTACGATGGACCTGGGAATCCCCCGGTGGCCAGTTCCACAACGAGATCGACCACATCATCTTCAATCGCAAGTATTGCCTGACCGATGTCTCCGTTGTCCCCAAGTTCTACACGGGATCGGACCACCGCCTCCTTCGCGCGAGGTTCCGCTTTTCGCGTCAAGGAGAGAAGGCCGCGAAGTTCAAGAAGAGGAATTCCAGAACGACCATCAACTGGGATCTCTACACCTCTCTTGTCGGCCTTTGGGAAGATGCCGTCATGGACAACGTCGACGAGGAATACGATCGCTTCGTACACCATCTCCACGATAGTGCTAAGGGAGCCGAGAGCTTAAAGACCACCAAGAGACGCCTGTCTCCGGAAACTCTTGAGCTGATACGCCAGCGTGGAGCAGCACGAGCGTCATGCAACTACCAACTGACGTCCGAGCTTGCAAAGTTATGCAGAGCGGCGGTAAAGGAAGATCTGAAGGAGAGAAGGGCGGAAGTGTTGGCTGAAGCAGCAGAGGCAGGGCTGAGCATTCGCAATGCCCGCCGGAACTTCGCCAACTTCAAGACCAAGATGACCGCTCTCCGACGTCCTGACGGAACCATCACCTCTTCCAGAAGGACCATGGAGAAAGTCATCCACGACTTCTACTCCGATCTCTTCGATAGCCACGTCCACCTGCCCCCATGCCATCTTCCGCAGGATGGATACGTCGTCCCCTCTGTTCTCTCTTCCGAAATCCGACACGCCATCTCGTCGGTGAAGAAACGTACAGCACCCGGTTCTGACAGGATCAGAGCTGAACACCTGAAGAACCTCCCGCCAGCGCTCATCAACACCTTGGCGCGGCTCTTCACACGCTACCTGTCCGAATGCAAGGTTCCATCTCAGTGGAAGACCAGCAAGACCGTTTTGCTGTACAAGAAGGGAGACGTGCACGACATTGGCAACTATCGCCCGATCTGCCTGTTGTCCGTAGTCTACAAGCTGTTCACTCGAGTCATCCTGAATAGGATTAGTAGAACGCTGGACGAAGGACAGCCATGCGAACAAGCAGGATTTCGGAGAGGGTTCAGCACGATCGACCACATACACACCATTACGAAGCTCATCGAAGTGTCGCGAAAGTACAAGCTGCCGCTGTGCCTTACGTTCATCGACCTGAAGAAGGCATTCGACTCCGTCGAGACTGAAGCGGTCATGGAAGCCCTGCTCACCCAGGGCGTTCCTACTCAGTACATCAGGGTCCTTCGAGAGCTGTACAGTGGATTCACGACCAAGATCTCTCCATTCTACAACGACGTCGTCATTGACGTGAAGAGAGGGGTTCGACAAGGGGATACCATATCCCCGAAGCTCTTCAGCGCCATCCTCGAAAACGTCATGCGCGAACTAGAATGGGAAGACATGGGAGTGAAGGTCGACGGCCGGCAACTGCACCATCTTCGCTTCGCTGACGACATCGTGCTCATAACACCGAGCATCAGTCAGGCGGAACGAATGCTGGCCGACTTCGATCGTGTATGTGGAAGCGTTGGACTGCAGCTGAATCTTACGAAGACGATGTTCATGAAGAACGGATGGGTTTCTGATGCCCCATTCTCGCTCAACGGAACGAACATCTCCGAATGCTCCAGCTATGTGTATCTGGGTCGCGAAGTCAACATGGCCAACGACCTAGCACCAGAGCTGAGCAGGAGGAAACGAGCGGCTTGGGGAGCTTTCAAGAGCGTCGAAGAAGTCGCGAAGAAGACGAAGAACGTCCGACTCCGTGCCCACCTATTCGACTCCACTGTTCTTCCTGCCCTAACATACGCCTCAGAGACCTGGGCTATACGAAAGCAGGATGAACACGCGATCAGCGTCGCGCAGCGTGGAATCGAGAGGACGATGCTCGGAGTGACACGACTCACGCAAGTGAGAGAAGGCCTTCGGAGTTCCGAGCTTCGCCGACGTTCGAAGATCAGAGACGCTGTCGCATGGGCCAAGTCGTCGAAAATTAGGTGGGCCGGCCACGTAATGCGATTCGCAGACACCCGCTGGACGAAAGTCGTCACAGATTGGATTCAGCGGGATGTCAAAAGAACACCAGGACGCCCACCAACGCGTTGGTCGGACTTCTTCGTGAAAGCCCTGAACGACCGATATGACGCTCTTCGTGTCCCTCGAGCGAGGAGGATCCATTGGACCACTCTGGCACGCGACAGGGACGAATGGAGACGCTGCTGGCGCCCGCTCGAGCAAGTCGATGATCAACGGGACGACAGGTGATACAGGTGATACAGGTGATGTTGCTGAAAAAAGTCGAATGCTGCCTTGCCTGCTTCCTAAATTCCTATATTCGTTAACGGCAACTCAGTCGTTACTACCATTATGGGAATGTTTTTATGAAAAATTAAAGAAGCAATGAGTCTTGAGTCAATTCCGAGTCCGTGTTTCGTTTTCCGTTTTCCGACCATTTTTGAGCTCTTCCGTATCGTATTCCATGTCCCGGTTAATGAAGATCGTTTTCGCCGCTAAGGAGCGACCCTATCACTTCTTCTCTGCGTATGCTCCGCAGACTGGCTGCTCCGATCAAGCCAAGGATGAGTTCTGTCTGGAGCCTGCTTGATGAGAAGACAGCAGAAGTACCGTCGAGAGATGTCATCGTAGTCGCTGGTGACCCTAATGGGCAGGTGCTACAAAAGACGGGTACAGCTGTCATGGTGGATTCGATTACGGGTCGCGTAACGCCGATGGTGAGCGCATCCTTGAGTATGCGGAATCGCATAGTTTCACCATTGTGAACACCGTTTTCCGAAAACGCGACTCCCATCTCATCTCATACTATAGTGGGAGCTGCAAGTCTCAGATAGATTTCGTCCTTGTGAAGGATCGCGACCGAAGTCTTGTCACAGACGCGAAGATCGTGCCGTATGAGACGGTCGCCCCACAGCATCCACCGCTGGTCTGCACTTTAAAGATCACACCTCCGAGGGTGCAGCAGGTCGATGCGGTGCGTGCACCAAGAATCAGATTGTGGCGAATGAAAGAGAAGGAAGCAGCTATGATTTCCCGCAATTGTTTGTCATTGACAGTCACGACTGTCAATGAAATTTGGAGGAAAGCTACCGACGTGATACGCGAAACTGCAGGGTGGAGCTCGGCTTCACGATGCCTGGACGACGCAAGGTCGAAAAGCAGCAGACATGGCCCTGGATAGACGACGTGAAAGCAAAAGTTCGAGAGAAGAAGTCGCCCTATCACGTGTTCCTCAGTGACAAGGCAGCCGATAACTGGCGGAAGCATCAAGAAGCGAAGAAAGCTGCAGAAAGGGTCGTGGCTGTTGCAAAAGCCACATTATTGGGATGTCAACGAGAGGCTCAATTCGCGCGATGGTGAGCGTATTTGTACAGATCTGCTAGGAGTCGTAATTGACAGACGGAAGATACTGAAAAGTTTTTCGGCATCAATGACGAGAACGGCCATCTTCTTACGGACCGCAAGAAGGCATTGAAGTGATGGCGCAACTACTTCTAGGAACTTCTAGGACTTCTAGGAAATCTCAACGGTAGAACTTCCTCATCCAGCCATTCCTTCACCGGCTCCTACCCCCGGTGCTGTTCAGGTTATCATCGTGGAGGAGACAGAAGCGGCTCTGATGAAAAGTTCAGGCAAAGCGACAGTTGTGAATACCCAACTAGGCTCTACATCTATGAATGTATAATAGTATAATATAGAGCAAATATGAATGAATGATAAGGCAAACAGGATATCATCTGCACATTCTTTGAAAAAACAGCATGCAAGCTTACCTATTGCTACTCTTGGATATATATACATCCAGAGGGAAACCCGGGATGTATATAGAGTCCACTCCGAGTCGTCTTATGAATTACATACTATTCTATAATAAATGGGTAGTGTACTCGGTGACGCTTGCCCGCAGGCCGGTTGGCCATACTCAGACCGGTGGTCGTATCTGTCCGGTTGGACAGTTCACTCTCTTTTCCAAATAATAGTATTAATAAATTTCTGCTTTATTTTTAGAAATTATTATGTATGGTAATAAGTCTATGTTCACAGTTGCTCCTGCATTGTGCATGGAGGTGAACATAATATTAATATTTATTAAAAATAGAAATAAAATTAATAGAATAAAAATAATAAATAAATAAATATAAAACACCAAAAATGTAAAAATGACATTTCTAATATTAAATTAAAAATGAATGTAGATAGAAATAATTAAATGAGTTTAATATAAAACTTATAAAAATACAAAACTAGATTAAAATTAAACGCGCTCTCAATACTTATACACATACAAAAATAAGGGTGTACATATACTTCAAAAAAATTTTTACCTGCTTTTGCCTTGCACTAAGGTGGGTTTTTCTTCTATCTTCATTCCTCACTTTCAGGGTCTTTTCTCCTGGCTATACCGATGGGGTTATACAAGTAGTCACTGGCATGGGAGGGTAAGTGCTACGCCTCCGGTATAGTTAGTTTTTCGGGAGCGCCAACCCCGGGAGGCAGCCCCTCCAAAACCTCTGGTAACCTTCCCACTCGTTAGGGATTTGGCCGTCCTTAACGTTTGATATGGGCCAAAAACAAACTCAAACACACGTCACAATCCTCCTTACTTTCAGGTACTGCAATTTCGTAAGTGCAAGGTAAATGGCAGGTATAGGATAGAAAATTTTGGTACACCCACCACTACCACTCCATGTAATATGACATGTTCAGTGTGTAAGCTGATAAACAAAGATAAATTCGTAAAATGCCATACTACAGGTTATATAATCTCTACATATAAAACTAATTTAGTCAACTGTTTGTCGTGTAATGTGGTATATTGTCTTACTTGCGACACTTGTGGTAAACAATATGTTGGTATTACTACAAGAAAACTCAAACTTAGAATCAAAGAACATATAAATAATATTCATAAAGACAAAAACGGAAAGATTTTCTACAATCACTTTAGTGATAATTGTCACAACAGGTCTTTTCGCGCAACAGTTTTAGACAACTTGAAAGAAAATACTGACAGAAGTGTTCTAAAGGAAAAAGAACTTTTTTGGATCAAACTTCTTATGACTCCTTATCCTTTCGGGTTTAATGATAACATTAAGGGATACGGCAATCTTACACATATAGATAATCCACTTTCTCATAAATCGAACCATCCATTCTTTAATCTTAAAATACTGAAGGATCGCTCGAATAGAAACAAAAATCATAGAAGACAGAAAAATAAGGAACGATGTTATGATCTTAGCAATATTGTGAACGAATTAACAATATTTCTCAATAATCATACGAACACGCCGTATGATTTCTTTAGATTACTGAAATCAAAAACAAATCAGTACATTAAAACCCTATTTCAAATTACACTAAGTAACATGGAATATTTTGTCATTTCTAAAGAGAAGCAAGTCCTATTACTTAGCACCTTATGTTACTTCCACTTTAGTAATTTTGAAACAGCTTGTAGTAAAAATAAAAAATTATTTAAGAACGACTACACATATTTAAAAATGCCGTATTATAATAATGTACTAGACACTATTAATCTGAATAAAATAGTTAATAGCAGGCCAGTTATAGGAGTAATAAAGGATTCTAGTGAAAAGTTGTACAAAACCTTCCGATTATTATTTGAATATGAAAAACCACTCTCCAGAATGTTATTTAACTACAACTCCTTTATAAATAATATAGATAATACTACAAGTGACGATATATCTTGTAACTGCAAAAATTATAAAAACTTTATAGATCCGTATTACAACCATGTTTTAACAGGTGATACTGAAATCTTCAATGGTTTGAAGATACATAAAATTCTTAGTAAAGGAACAAAATTTAGACCGCCGCCGAAAGTTACTACTGAGGAGATTAAAACTCTCTGGCAAAACCTGTTTAGCGAAGTCATCCTTAAAATGAAAAACAGATATAAGCTCAATTCTCTTAAGCTTAATACAATTAGAACGACGTTTAATAAATTCTTTAAAGAACGAAAATAAGAAAACTTTTATATACTAGTAAACCTAATAGAACACTTAATCCTAATAACATGAATACTGATGCTAACTTCATTAAAAATTCTTTCATCCTTTGTCCTCTCGATAAAGCATCCTCAAACTACGGTATTATTTGTAAACGACTCTACTACGAATTATAAGCAGGGAGATAGATAACATGAACAATAGCTCTTCAAATGTATATGTTAAATGTAATATATCCATTAATGATGTCATAGAAAAACATCATAACTTTTTGAATTCCATCAATTTGAAACCCAATATGGAGAGTGTGGTTCCGTTAATTTACTGTATACCCAAACTTCATAAAACTCCTGCCAAATTCAGATTTATAACGGGTGCATCAAATAGTACTATTAAGCCCTTGGCTGTCGAACTTATGAATATACTCACACACGTAAAAAAGCACTTCAAAAACTATGCCTGTTGCGCACAAAATAATAAAGGCTGTATCAAAACATTTTGGGCTATCAACGATATCAACATATCAAGTTCAATTTGCTCCATTCATAACAATAATCTGAAGCTCTATACAGCTGATTTTGTCGATATGTTTACAAATATTCCACACAACATAATTATTGGAAACATATCAGAAATTATTAATATTTGCTTTAAAAATTTGAATAAAAAATTTCTGACGGTTAACCGTTACAGATGTTTTTATAGCGACGAGCCCTCACATTCTGGTAACTACAGATCATATGCTAAGCAAGACATAATATACATGTTAGATTACTTGTTAAACAACTCCTATTGTAGAGTAGGTAGTTCCATTTATAAACAGATAAAAGGTGTTCCACAAGGTGGAAATGCTAGCCCAATTATTGCCGACTTAACACTTTCATTTTTTGAATACAAATATTCAATTAATAAATTCCTTCCCAGTAAGGAGTTTCACCCTTTCAGGTACATGGACGACATATTAATTATTCATAATTTAGAAGATAATTGTATAAACGGTATTATATCAATTTCTTGGATTAAGCAATTAATATTTCCGAAGGAGTATTATATACCAAACAATATAATAAAACAGATTACTTTAACTTTAAAGTGATAAGGTTTCCACACTACGATTCATATATAAGCTATCCCCTTAAAAAAAGCCATAATTTATACGGAAACCCTTCGCATATCGCGTAATTGCACCAAAAAAGATGATTTCATAAACAGGCTTAGTAGCTTGATATCCTCCCTTATTGAACTAAACTATAATAAAAAATTATTCTGCAAGGTGTACTGAAGTGCATTCTTCATAACAAAAGCATCACCTACAAGTATGGTTTTTTAAGCTCATATAAAGAAACTCGCAAATTCATACAAACGCTGCTAGATCAATTCTAGCCCCTTAGCGGTCAACCACGTTGTCTACTCGCCGCAAAGATCACCTCTGGCCCAATAAACGGTGACCTATACTATCTCCCGCCACACTTGACCTAGTTAGAGGTGTATATAAACCCGGGTCTCGGCGCCTAGGACGTACTACAGCTCCCTGCCCTACTGATGATCCTCGGGGAGATACCTGTAGTACCAATATACCACTATACTCCATTGCAGTAATGAATCCTGTATAGGGCTAAGAGGTGAAACAGGATATCATCTGCACATTCCTTGAATAAAAACAGCATGCAAGCTTACCTATTAGCATATTTAAGTGAACACTCTAAGATAAGTACCATTGAGTAACATCCACAGACATAATTTACGGGTACCGCAAGTAGGCAATAGAGATAGCGCTCAAGTGGTCCATTCTAGAGGCGGTGCCCCCCTTCAAGACCAGAGGTAGTTGGCCCCATTAGCTAACTATCGGAGATATTTGTAAATCCGCCTCTGCACATTGTCTATATAACCTGTTGTGATGGGATATTCGTGTTGCGCTCTGCAGGTAACCAACGTAACAAAACCATTATTACAAGCTTTACCGCAGACGCATCCATTGGTGTCTACCAAATTGTGTGAAGGTTTCTATTAAGAGCAGGGTACCGCTTTCTTAAGTGCTTTCTTGCTTATTTGGTACCCTATACATCCTGTTTTGAGATCAGTGCTATTCGCCAAAATACCGAACTTGATAAGAAGCGCTTACCTCTCCGCCGTAAGGTCAATTGCGGCCATGCTTTCCCGAAACGCAATCTTCGTAACAGCGTACGAACTTGCTTCCTATGCCTTGCGATATATTTCATAATTATTCTTCTTCTTGTCAATTTATTTTTTATACTTGCCTTATCCGATGTTTCAAACAATCCGTAAGCCTTAGTCCAAATTTATAGTTTCTGTCTTCCTCTTTTCGCAGTTGTCTAGAAAATAATGAAAACTTTTCATCTTTCGATTGAATGTGGAGCGAATTAGCGGCATTTTTTCGTCAAAATTTGGCTTAACGACTTAACGGAAATTTTTAGTATTTTTAACGGAATTTTAATGGGCTTTTTTTTCTCAGTGAGTTTATCACATTTCTCTCAGTTTGCACTAACGATGCAAGGATATTGTCCTCACGATAAGGAATGTTCCTGAAAAGTATTGGAATTAGCAAGAATATTTTAATGATTTTATGAATTTATATTGAATTTTTGGTAATAGTGCATTTTTGGGGTGCGGGTACCGCAGTCGGAAGAGATGACGGCTTTCGCGTGCACCGACACCCACGTTACTGTTCGGATTTCCCGCCCAGGCCAACCGAGCCTCCCATCTCCCGGGTCGGTGAATTGGAACGAAACTTGCCTGAGAAGGATAAATCGCTGACTTTTTCATTGGCTTGCCACCGCAAGTCATTGTGTCTCCAAATACGCATTCAAATCGCGTCCACAGTATCCCGTGGAATTAGAATGCGTGGCGCTTCTCAAATAAGATTGAGTAGCGCCGTCCTTTATCCCTATCATTTAGGAGCTAGAAATCCCCCCCCCCCCCCCCCCCAAGCACGTCAACGAATCCATACAAAGATACTGGTCTAATCTCCTCGTAAGATATGCCTCTCATCACCCGGCGCTGCTTATCTCAGAATACATTTGCTCGTCACCTGAAAAAGTCGAGACGGAGAGAATGTTGTCGGCCACTGGACGTATTCTAAACGATTTCAGAAAAACGCTAGCAACAAGAAATTTTGAAAAGCTACTTTTCCTAAAAGTTAACACGTTGACGACGTGTCACACCTTTTCGGCAGTGTGACCCGTGTGACATGATGTCCTGTCACGGTCCCGACGTTGCAAAAATGGATTGGTCCTGTGCACCACGCACTTGAAAATGTGCGTTCGACAATGTGTTAACATTCCACTGATAGGCTTCTAATTGTATCTTTATTAATTCTTTCTGTACTTAATGGGCTGGTGCCAGCATCGAGATTGTATATGGTCGTAGAACAGTCACACAAAACAGCTTCGCAAAGAACTAGGAAAGGGGAACTCCGGGTTCTGCCTGATCGCAATTTTAAGATACCTTGTCGATGATCATCTTAAATGATAATTCCTTAGCGGTTCTTATTCAACACCCTGTAGATAATTTGTTGCTGAAGGCGTGTTTATTTTTCTGTGTTTGTTGATGTTGAATTGTTTATTTTGCATTGCAGTGTTACACTTCATTCTGTAAACTTTAGCTATTGACCTATCGAATTTGAAACCTATAAGGTTCTCTATGATTTTTTACTTGAAATAATGGTTTGCAGCTAATTGTATTTTTTAAACGAAATTTAACGATTTGCCGGAAATTTAACGAAAATTTTCCGTTAAAAAATTGTTTTAAAAAATTAACGCACATAATTTTGTGTGGACCCCCGGTGGACACCGGCAATCTTCTAGTCCATATGTAAAGTATAAGGCTAGCGCTGCTTCGGGCTCCTCTAAGCTGCTTTCCAACTGCCTCGAAGTTAAGGCCTATTTTGCGGACGCTGCCTTCCTTTCCTCGCAGAACGTGGCCGTACCATCGCAAGCGAGCTTCTCGCATCTTGTCCGCTATCGGCGCGACACCGAACTTCTGCCGAATGGCGTCGTTTCGGATGCGGTCCATGCGCGTGACTCCAGCCGTCCAGCGCAGCATCTTCGTCTCCATGATGCTGAGGCACGTTTCAACTTCCTTAGTGGCAGGCCAACACTCAGCGCCGTACATCGCTACTGGCAGTACGACGACTCTGTAAATCTTCGACTTCAAACCCTCTGGTGTCTTCCTATCGCAGAGCACGCCAGTCAACGAGCGCCACTTGGACCAAGCTGCATTCACGCGTGAATGCACCTCTACCATCAGTTTGCCGTCGGACGCTATTGCTGATCCCAGGTACTTAAAGAGCGAAGTACGTGGATGCTCGGTGTCGCTAACCCTGATGGAGCTGGACTCGGTAACGTCCGTCGTTGCATACACGGTCTTCTTCACGTTCGATCTGAGTGCAAACCGCTCCAAGCGATCATACCAAGCTCGCACCTGTCGCTCGAGTTCACCTTTATCTTCGCAAGCGAGCATTATGTCATCTGCATAAAGCAACGTCCAAGGGACTGGCTTTTGAAGACCCCGTGTAATGACGTCCATCACGGCGGCAAAGAGGAGTGGGGAAAGCGCAGAACGCTGATGTACTCCGACAGAGATGGGAAACTCCATCGAGGTTCCAGCTGCAGCTTGAACTCGACTCTTTGGACAAGAGTAGAGAATTCGTACCCACTCTATGAGCTCTTCAGGAACTCCATGTTGACGCAGGGCGTACCATATCACTTCACGCAGTACGCGGTCAAGGGCCTTCTCAAAGTCGAGGAACGCGATATGCTCTGGCTTCTGTTTCTCGCGGTGCTTCTCTATCAGGAAGCGGGCGGCGTGTATCGATGGCATCAACGGTGCCACAGCCAGCCACGAAGCCGCACTCATTGCTGGAAAGCTGGACGATGTCCCGAATTCGTCCGTCGTCAACTCGCTCAAAGGTCTTCATGCAGTGCGAAAGCAAGCGAATTGGACGATAGCTGGAGCAGCCAGCAGAACTGCCCTTCTTCTTCCAAATCGGAATCGTCGTACTGTGACGCCAAAGTCAGGCCTTTCCTCTCTGTTACAACCTGATTAATGAACTTCTCCAACCACTCAGCCGGATACCAAAACTGACTTGACTTCCATAGTTCAGCTGCTACGTCGTCGGTTTGGAAGACACCAATGGATGCGCCTGCGGCAAGCTTGTAATAATGGTTTTATTAGGTATTATTGGTTATTGGTTACCTGCAGTGCGCAACACGAATACCACATTACAGCAGGTTATGTAGACAATATGCAGAGGCGGAGCTAAAAATATCTCCTATAGTTAGCTAATGGGGCCAACTACCTCTGGTCTTGAAAGGGGGCACCGCGCCTAGAGTGGACTACTTGAGCGCTATCTCTATTGCCTACTTGCGGTACCCGTAAATTATGTCTGTGGATGTTACTCAATGGTACTTATCTTAGAGCGTTCACCCAAGTATGCTAAGCCTTATCATTCATTCCTATTTGCTCTATATTATACTATTATACATTCATAGATGTAGACCCTAGTTGGGTATTCACATCACAGAGCGCACAGCTTCACAAGCTCGTCTACAAAGTGATTGTTATTCTTGCGGATACTCGATTTTTCAAACCCTTCAAGTCCTGCAGCAATTACAAGACGTTTCTAAGGTATTTCGCAGATCTCTACTACCTTGTCGGGTATGTGCCTTTGCTCCAAAAGGTACACAACTGCGCCCTATAGAACACAATAAGTGTGTCTTCAATATCGTCGGAGATTATTAAATGAAGGTGCTTCCAATAGAAGTGAACACGGGAGAAAATGTGGCAAGTGGAAAGAGCAGGACCTGGGAAATTTAGTGGATAGCGAGTGAGAGTCCAACCACACTTCGCCAGCTCAGCCTTCGCCGACATTGCAGTGTTTGGTCTAGCGTTGTCCTGTTAGAAATACGCATTGATCTGCCATCCACTTGTAATTCCAAGAACGGCCTTTAAGTTTTAAATGAAAACAGACGTTGCCATCGCTGCCATTCATTCACCTAGTAGCTACCTACAATTTGCTTCTTGAGCGCTAAGCCAAAAGCGCAGCATCGAATTTCTTATGAGTAGTTCGAGCTTCCGAACGTCCAATGCGTCGTCTGCTTGGTCAATCCACTGACCATGATGACGGATGACAGAGCAGAGTTCACACTTCTTAGCACTACTGATTAGACCAGCAAGCCACCTGGTTAGTTCAAGTATGTACATATAAAGAATAAGGATAAAGAACAGCGTTAACCACTCCCATTTGGAATGTTCCACGCATTCTACTTCTTCGAGATGTCGCAGAGGTACGAGCAAAACTTGCATTTAATGAATCGATGAAGACATCCAGATGCGTGATCACACCTGAGCGATTGCAATAGGCCGCACTTCCCAGACCAATCTGCGGCAAACTAGCTGAATGACTGCAGAGCTTCGTTGACAAAGACACGGAAGTGTGGGGGGGGGGGGGCTTGTGCAGTTACATTACAACGTGTACCCTCACAGCTGTCGTTAAAAGCACACTCTATAAGGTCACTGAAATAAAGTGAGGAAGAAGATGATGATGATGATGAGCAGGGTCCCTGACACCTATCCCGCTCCGCTGCTGTTTCTATTATACGCTTACGCATGCTTCACTAGCGTGCCAGAGCCCTAGATACTGTCGTCCAGTCGGTCGAGTGGGTGCCAGCAACGCTTCCCTTCCTTCCTGCCACGTATGAGCCCTCCAATGAATCTTCCTTCGCTGAAGAGACACATCACCACCCTTTACAGCCACGGCTTTCAAGGCTGTAAGCCTTCTGCCCTACGACAGCGATCACTGAAAACGAGCAATCAAGGGACGATGCTCGTAGTAACACCGCTCACGTCGTGACAGAAGGCGTTCCGAATCCTGAGCTTCGTCGATTTTCGAAAATCGACGAAGCCCAACAGTATGGGCTAAACTGTGATTTGCACCGACGTTCCAAAAAAAAAACGCTCCAGCTGATGCTTTTGCATCAACACCCGTTGGAGAAAAGCCCAAATTGTTGCTTTTACGGGACTCAAGAACATTCCCCGAAACCCATCAATCATGGCCCCTGTGAAAGCCGAGAACAAATGTTATTACCTTATCATCTTCGCGTTCGTCAAGCGTGGGGGACCAACTGAGCGGCCGCAGCGCATGACATGGCCAAACTGACTCGTTTATAACCACGCTCGAAAAAATCGACAGTCATTATAGTGTAAGAAAGGAAGTACATACAAAAGGATAAGCGGTAAAGGATAAAGGACACCGTCAGTCATTCCATACGGGATGCGCCACGCACTTTACTTCTAGGAATATGTGAAGGCATGTGGCGGCTGTGGCGTGCACCTGATTCCAGGTTACTTGTTCGAATTTCCCGCCGAACGCAATCAAACCTTCCATCCTTTCTCGAGGTAGATGACTTGGAACCAGACTCATCTGGAAAGGACAAAACACTAACTTGCATCCTGCATATAGGCTGGCCACCGCAAGTCATTGTATACATAGACCATATACACATCCATAACACCTCCACGATATTCGGTGGAGAAGAATCACACACAAACACACACACCACACACACAAACACAGATCACACCCTAAGAGGGATTGATTAACGATGTCCTTTATCACTTGTCAAGTCAGGACTTTATCAGTCGCAGACAAGCCTGATACCAGGTCACCGAACCCGGAGGGATGCACGGCTTGGCTGGCCTGAGCGCAACACCGATCCAGGAACCTGATTGGAGCCACAGACGACAGCTGGCGCCTTCTCCGGCTGTGCTACAACTCGCCTGACACATAGGCTAGTAAAAATTGGCGCAAACACAGAGCATTACAAGCAGGAATATTAATTAAAAAGTGGTAAAAAACAAAATCAGACCAGTCAGGCACTACCTGTATTACTTCTTCGAACAGGCGAGAATAGAAAATGAACCAAACTGGCTTTATATAATTTGCGATCCGGAAAAACGAGGAAATAAAGAATGTGTGCTACCAGCTACAAGGAACTCGGAGGTGCAGAGGCAACAAATGTAATCTTCTACCCACACTTCACGGAGTCATGCACCATCCTCTTGTTGAGCTGGACTCGATTCTTGAAACGTTCACCGAATAACGGAAGCGTCAATTATTATAATTTGGATAGATAGTTTGAAAGCAGATGGGCAACACGAAAAATCTGCAATTTATTGCAGAAGTCGCCTAATCTTCTACACCGCTAGAATTCGAGCAAAACGGACCAACAGCGAAGCCGTCTCGAAGTCGCGAAGAGAGTTCGCATTATATTTATTTCAGTGACAGCTTACGTATAAGAGCACGAGTGCCTGATGTAATAAAGAGCACGAGTGTGTGATGTCATACAAGAACTTGAATGATCATGCAAATAAGACGGTTGATGGGAACGGGCAGACACAACGCCGAGAGCGAAGAGCGGAGTAGGGGAAACGGAGAAGGAATACGAGAAAAAAGAGATCATCACCACGTGACACGCGCAAACACGCGCTAGTAAGCAAACACCATGATGAGCGTTCTGTAATAATGAGCTATCACTTTAGAAGCGGCCCAAACAACCGATAGACAGCTGCCTGTGGAGAAATGTTTATGTCGAAGTTACGGACCGAAAACCCCACGAAAACAAACACAGGAGAACGTACACAGGTTCGCCAGGAAGCATGTTTATCAACTGAGACGGAGTGTTTCTCCCACCTTAAGATGTTGCTTAAAAAGAGAATGATGGACTGGCCAGCAAATGACTGCGGACTCTGTCCCACAACAGCTGTTCAAACCACACCCTTGGTGTCTGATGAGTGATACCTCGGCCACCCTGCGAGTGCGCAGTATAAAGCGCTCGGAAGCACATATGTAAGTGTCCAGATAGTGCCTCCAAGTTTTTGCCTTGGTCCTGCTCCATAACATGTTCAAGAAATTCAATCTGCTGCTGGGCAAGTATGAGGACTTGGAGAGGCTCTCTGCTCAAGCCTGTAGAACGTTTGTCAAAGGTTGAATATCGGAAAACGGTGCAACAAATGTTCCTTGTGTTTTGTTGGTTACCTGGCTAGTGTTACGTGCCCTTCAATATGTCCTGTTTTCTTTGATTTTCTCTTGAATTTTTCATGCTGGACAGTTGTGTATGCCTTAAATAAATAAGTAAATAAATAACGGCGTTGATGAATCCTTGCGAAATAAGCCATGCACTCTACTTTTGCAAGATACATACATATATGGCCGACCGTTTGATTGCTTAGTCAATACGAGGGAGGGGAGGGGTAAAGGAGTCTGGAAAGACGCAGATTCTCCTACTTCCACAAACTGTGTGCCTTAAACCATGAACACGCTAACCCAGGAAACAAGACATATGTTACAATCAACAGATGGTTAGAAATAGAACTTTGATGTACAATTTGCACTTCTTTGTCATTGCCGTCACATCACACTGTTACATAAGCTGAAAGAAAGTAAGAGAGCTCTAAAATAGGTTGGAAAAAATGAAAGGTTGACACCTTATCACAAGACAATAAACAATGAGCGATGGGCTGAAAATTTTAACGATGGTTCGAAAACGCTCATATAATTGGAAACTATGTTTGAGAGGAATAATCTTAAATATCGCATGTACTTTTCCATATGCACCCTCAGTGAATATTTATGGGTAAGGTTTGAAGTCTCGCCCAACCCATCTATGGGTTCCATCCACGACGTCACTAAGTTGGTACCCAACTTGTCTGGGATCGACAAAATACAGAGTTGTTCTTCGAGTGGCCACCGCAAGTCACCGTGTTGGACAATTACACAAAGTGCCTACACCCCTCCTTTTGAGGTAGGATGAGTGGAGAATCTCAAGAAGGATTCACTAACAATGAATAACATGAAATTCCCCAAAATAATTCCAACGAGACCTATACGGTCTTGTAGGGCATAGGACAAGGATCACAGAACTGTGCTTCATTTTTGCTACGGCCTACTGGGTGGTCCAAAAATGGCGAAAAACGGTATCGATTCAGTGCAGGCTGAAAAGGCAAAACTGACGTCTGGAATGGCCCTGTCGTGCTCTGAACTTCACCTACAAAAGGTTTGGAGCTGAAAATAAAGTTGGATTGTAGCAAAATGATAATTTCCTACGTTTCCTAAACGAAGCTGCAGTGTGCGTTCAAGTGATTCATTCGCAACGGCGGCGGCATCGACTGGGTGGCCGAGTGGGTAGCAGGGCGGACTTACGGGAGGGCGGGGGTGTTGAGGGTTCGATTCCGGGCTGTCCATGTGACTTGCTCCGTGGACTGCTCGAAGTTTTGCAAATAAAAGAGTACATTTTGGCTTCGGTAGGGTACCTACTTCGCTTCCTAACCTTTTCTCAGATGTGGAAGAAGGTAGTTTTGTCGTGTTTGGTGATGTCGAACGTCCATTAAGCCACGTTTGTCTCGCTGAGGAAGCTCTCGTCAGATGCTGTCCCCATATGACCTCTTTGGTATACCTCTCAACCAGTTTTGGAAGCCTTCTCGCTGTCACCTCATTTGCGAACACGAAACATAGTTCTGCGATCCACGTCCGATGCCCTACAAGACCACATAGGTCTCGCTAACAATCTTCGGCGAAAGCTCATGGGCTTCCCTTGTAAGGTCCACCATTATCCTAATCTTCTTTACTTGGCCTATACGCTGACTTGCTGTGGATAGCCATTGGAAGAGTTGTTTATTCTTCTTGGACAGCTATGGCATCAGTTTACCGACCCCATAGCGCTACAAAACTTAGTGAGCCTTGTCGGGACCCCAACCATTAGGTTGTCGCAAAATTAATAGCCGAAACGGGCCGTTTACATCAAACTGCTATAGCTCAGCTTAAACACACATTTATTAATCGATGTAAAAAACCGGAATCTATGCATTCGTTTCATCAAACAGGTAGTAAATCTTATCCATTACAATAAGAACTGAGATCATTGGAATGAACGAAATCATGGAGGGCACCTTCAACATCGGCCAAATTAGTGAATTGTTTCTGACGCAAATGGGAAACAAGAGCTCGTAAAAAGTGATAGCCGGTGGGGGAAAGGTCGGAAGAATATGGTGGGTAAGGTAAAACTTCGGCATCTAAACGGGTCAATTTTCGCCGAGTGATTTGTGAGGTGTGTGGCCTTGCGTTGTCCTGTAACAGGAGCGGCCCTCTTTTATTCACCACTGCCGGCCACAATTTTTGCGACTTCTCATACATTTGGTGTAAATCACAGCAGTGAGACTCTGTTGAGACTGCCTGACCACGTTGCAAAAAGCTGTAATGGATTACACCTCTACAACACCACCACAAACTAAGCATAACCTTTTTAGGGTGAAGGTCGTGTGTAGGAACGGACGTTGGAGGAGCATCCTCATCTACCCAGACAAACCACATCAGCATGATGACTCGACAGTCGCTTCGGTTCATGTAACCACTGTAAACGGTCGGCCGGAAAAATTAGAGCGACATCCACATATATTTTTTGAAAGAGCAGAAAAAACCTGCCGAACAGCATTCCACGGCTTTCCATGAGACAAAATGATTTAGGATAAAAAACGTATTTATTTATATATACCTCGAAACGGAGACTAATTTGCGATAGCCTAATATGAATCGGTTCAAAATGCACTTAGAAAGCCATCGTCTTCTCTGACTGCGCTAAACATGGTTCAAAAGATAGGAAATAGCCGGCATCGTTGCAGAATACGGCCAATATTCTGTTTCCTTACAACAGGCATGTCTCATTTAAGGTTAAGGAATATGAGAAAACATTAACCATACCAGCCTTAATGAGCCACACATTCCACTTCTATGGGGCATCCTGGAAAAACTTCGAATGTGTATTATGAATGCCCATTGACTTGCTATGGTCTAACAATGAAGCGTTTCATTCCTAAAAAGGTGGAGCCCATATCCTTCAACCTAGTTGGGATGGATGGGTGCGGAACGAATCTTGCATGCTATCTGGATGTCGCACGAAGTAAACCATTTTCTCCTTCTACGGTACATTCCCAGTCCCATACACGTACTTTCACATGTGCGCTAGTCTTCTCAATGTCTTCAAATAATACGAACTGCATAAATGCCCATCTACTGCGCAATACTGTACCTTCAAAAACAACAAACTCTTCGTTCAGCAGTTGGAATACGACTAGGGTTCCTGAGGTTCTTCACTAGCATTTGGACATGTCAAGAATAATGACTATAGATAGATCTGTTTCAATATCTTACGCCGGACTAAACCGTAACCTTTGGGATAAGTAGATTCACACTGCTAAACCACAGAATATGCCACTCCAATGTCACCACTTGGGCTTTCCTGACCAAAGTAGACAAATAACTACATCTATTCCATATCGTGTTAAACTAAATGCATTTTCTACATATATTCGACACGAGACACCATGTGTAAAAGAATGCGGGCTTTAAAAAAAGCAGCTTTGGCAAACGATAAGATATGTGGTACAGGCCTCGGTTGAAAAGAGAAGGTAATTAAATTCTGGAACTGCCAGGAATCAAGGTATAGCACACGGTTCGGAGACATCTTAAAATAGGAGAACATCAGACAATTTCTTGACAACCGATACCCCACGGAAGGATTGCTTAACGATGCCCTTTATCTCTTATCCTTATACTCATCTCCGTCGCCATTGTCAGAAAGATGCAGGTTCTTTCGAAAGAAAAAAAAAATCCGAAAGCACCGTGATGAAAATTATGCGCGAGGTAATCATCGTTGTCCTACTGTACCAGCACAAGTTGAAAATACTTCAATCAAATTAGAACATCATTAGTTCAATTGTATTGCCAGGGTAAGGGCAGAAGGCAATGCGCTAGCTCTAAAAAAACAGATACACGTAAAAAGACGAGCCAGTCATTAGGATGATCGCCTTTTTCGAACTATTAAACTAGAGATCTTCATCACCAGGGTAAAATTTGCCTGCATACGCAGATGCAGCATCGCGAAAAAGGATGACGCAGACACGAGAGAAGCTATGCAGAACCAGTAGGTCAGAACTGATTTGCTATTACGAGGTCAGGCGCAATCCAATAGAGGTGCGGAGGTGGGGTCCAGCATATACACACATTTAAATAACAGTTGAAATGGGAACACATGCAACATAATGTTCAAGTAAGGCAGCCACAAGACTCTCGCGGAAGTCCCGGAGGTGGGGTGGACATGCCAAGAGGATGAGGGTAGAACGCACGTCATAAAGTGAACCCCCTCATGAGGATTGCACCCGAGTTCAGACAGACTGTTGGGCAGACAGAGAGAAACACGTGGTGGAAGTGCTGCCACAAGTAGCGAATTCCGGCGAAGTGAGCGACCTTAGTGAGCGGCGTGCAGCTCATGAAAAAAGGCGCCGCGATAAGGCCACGCTTCCTTTACGGTCGTAGCTTCGTCCGCATTCGCACGAGCTCAAAGAACGAAGCGAGCGGCGGCCGCTTCTGATGTGATGAACGTGGGAATCGGTCGGACGGAACGCGCCAAAGAGGCGACGAGCACCCGTTTGAGCAATGTAACAGCGCGGTCTGATCGATAGAGGAGACTGATCGGAAAAAGCGAATTCCACACATCGCTGCCACACACGATGAGGCACCGCCACCGAACGGATCGGTCCGGCCGCCATGAGCAGTCTGGCTGCCAGCAGCAGGTACTCGAGATGCTTGCTAGAGAGCCGTTGTAACCAACGGAGCAGAACTCCAGCCAACTAGGCGATAGTCTGGGAGAAGGCGGCGTCAAGGAGGAAGACCTTCCGTGTCAGTCAGGTTCAGTGATAGTAGCTGCTACTGAAGAAGTAGCCATCAGTAGCGGTGACATGCGCATGAAGTTGTGCATTGATTGCGTTCAGCCGAGATAAGAAACCGCAAGGTCATCTGCTGGTCAAACACTGCGCCTGCTGGCCGCTGTGTAACCTACTGAGAAGTTCGGAGCCGGAGTTCGAGGCTGCTCTGAGCGAAAGCGCCGCTGAATGCAATCTTCGCCTGACGTGAAGGTATCATAAAGGTATCATGAAGGCATATCGATGAATACAAGAAGATATCAACTCCATGTGTAGATTCTCTGATATGCAATCTAGAGCAGTCTAAACCGTGGACAGGTCATTTCATCCTTGAATACTGCTACTGGGTGAAAGAATCACCACTAATGAAACACTCTTTGCGGAGCCGAGAAGCTACGTAGTGCTCATTCTGGTGCGGAGATTTATTATTCCAGCCCCGTATCGCCTCAGAGCAAACATATCTAACAGCAAGGAAAGCCTTTCAATGACTATTAGACGTCTCTTACAATGCAAGACACCGAATGAGCAAAGGAATGTTGTCATCTGAACATTCTTAAACGCTTGGAAAAGCACCACTAATTGCTCAACGTGCGCGTCTGCGAGAATAACAGTGCATCATATCTGCTCCATTTTTCACTCATACATTTCTCAACCCTGCACGTAAACCTTCCTAGTTGCTGTCGTTGTATTCTACTTTTCAAGTCCTTCGCGTGATAGCTGTCTATTTGAGAAATTGTTCCATCAGAGTGTAGTCGACATGATGAACTCAGACAGTTTTTCGCCTTCCTCGTCCCACTCCAAACCGTGGGTTCTGATGTGAAGTACTTCCGGCGACATTCGTGGCCCGATCTTGGCGTATCTGGGAATGGCGAACAGACCAAGACCATCCACGGAAACTCACAGCTCCAGAAGCCTCCCGCCCTGCGATGGACCTGGTTATCCTCCGGTGGCCAGTTCCGCAGCGAGATCGACCACATCATCTTTGATCACAAGTATTGCCTAACCGACGTCTCCATTGTCCACAAGTTCTACACGGGATCGGACCACCGTCTCCTTCGCGCGAGGTTCCGTTTTTCGCGTCAAGGAGAGAAGGCCGCAAAGTTCAAGAAGAGGAGTCCCAGAACGACCATCAACTGGGACCTCTACGCCTCTCTTGCCGACCCTTGAGAAAATACCGTTATGGACAACATCGACGAGGAATACGACCGCTTCGTCCACCATCTCCGTGATAGTGCTAAGGTAGCCAAGCACTTGAAGACCACCAAGAGACGTCTGTCTCCGGAAACTCTCGAGCTGATACGCCAGCGTGGAGCAGCACGAGCGTCTGGCAACTAGCTTGTGAAGCTATGCAGAGCGGCAATAAAGGAGGATCTTAAGAAGGGAAGAGCGGAAATGTTGGCTGAAGCTGCAGAGGAAGAGTTGAGCTTTCGGAATACTCGCCAGAACTTCTCCCACTTCAAAACCAAGATGGCCGCTCTCCGACGCTCTGATGGAACCGCCACCTCTTTCAAAAGGACGGTGGAGAAGGTCATCCACAGCTTCTCCGATTTCTCCGACAGCCACGTCCACCTCCCTCCACGTCGTCTTCGGCAGGATGGATGAGTCGTCCCCTCTGTCCCCTTCCGAGATCCGACACGCATCTCGTCGGTGAAGAAACGTACAGCACCCCGGTCCCCACAGGATCAGACCCGAACACCTGAAGAACCTCCTGCCAGCGCTCATCAACACCCTGGTGCGGTTCTTCACGCGCTACCTGTCGAAGTGCAAGGTTCCATCCCAGTAGAAGACCAGCAGGACCGTCTTGCTGTACAAGAAGGGAGACGTGCACGACATTGGCAACTATCACCCGATCTGCCTGCTGTCAAGCTGTTCATTTGAGTGATCCTGCATAGGATTATCAGAACGCCGGATGAAGGACAGTCATGCGAACAAGCGGATTTCGGAGAGGATTCAGCACGGTCGACCACATACACACCATTACGAAGCTCTTCGAAGTATCGCGAGAGTACAAGCTGCCGCTGTGGCTTACGTTCATCGACGTGAGGAAGGCATTCGAGCTGAAGCGGTCTTGGAAGCCGTGTTCACTTAGGGCGTTCCTACTCAGTACATCAGAGCCTTTCGAGAGCTGTGCAGTGGATTCACAAACAAGACTTCACCACTCTACAACGATGTCGTCATCAACGTGAAGAGAGGGATTCAGCAAGGGGATACCATATACCCAAAGCTCTTCAGCGCCATCCTCGAAAACGTCATGCGCGAACTAGAATGGAAAGACATGGGAGTGAAAGTCGACGGTCGGCAACTGCACCATCTTCACTTCGCTGACGACATCATGCTCATAACACCGAGCATTAGCCAGGCGGAACGAATGCTGGCCGACTTCAATCGTGTATGTGGGAACGTTGGACTGCAGCTGAATATTAAGAAGACGATGTTCATGAGGAACGGACAAGTTTCTGATGCTCCAATCTCGCTCGACGTAAAGAACATCTCCGTGTGCTCCAGCTATGTGCCTGGGTCGCGAAGTCATCATGGCCAACGATCTAGCGCCGGAGCTGATCGGTAGGAAACGAGCGGCTTGGGGAGCTTTCACGAGCGTCAAAGAAGTCGGGAGGTAGACGGAGAACGTTCGACTCAGCGCCCACCTGTTCGACTCCACTGTTCTTCCTGCCCTAATACAGACCCCAGAGACCTGGGCTATAGGAAAGCAGGATGAACACGCGATCAGCCTTGCGTAGCGGTGAATCGAGAGGACGGTGCTTGGAATGACATGACTCACGCTAGTGAGAGAATTCCTCCCGAGTTCTGTGCTTCATCGACGTTCGAAGATAAGAGACGCTGTGGCATGGACCAAGAGGTCGAAAATTAAGGAGGTCGGTCACGTAATGCGCTTCGCAGACACCCGCTGGACGAGAGTCGTCGCCGACTGGATTCCTCGGGATATCAAGAAAACACGAGGGCGCCGCTCGAGCGAAGAGGATCCATTGGTGCACTCCGGCACACGACAAGAACGAGTGGAGACACTGCTGGTGCCCGTACGAGCAACTCGATGAACATCGGGACAACCGGTGATACATGTGATACTGCCGACAGTTCTTAGAATTTCTGCTTCATTCTCTGTGCAGTATCGGAGGTGAGTTGTCATAATCTGGTGCAGAATTACGCAAATAGTCTTACGAAATTGTTATATCCTCCAGAGCTCAATCTCTCGACACTGTAATGCCTAGAAAGGTGGGTCAGCCTTTTCGCCTTCACCGCATTCTGTGAATTTGTTCAAAACCTGAAATACAAAGCTTGCTAAAGGAAACATTGGGTAGTGACGGGGAGCTGAAATCTGAGAGCTGTTCAGCAAAACAGTGTTGTTCTTCTGTGGCCTAGTGAGCTTTCTGTAGTCTGCTCTAAATGTGGGATACCATGAGCCGAAAGTGCAACAGTATAGTATTCTCCTCATGTTCTTATTTTGTTTCTTGACGCCATCTTGGATATTGAAGAACTAGAGCATAGCGCTTTCACTCTAACGCAGTTCACGCATTTCGAAGTCAGCTTGTTCCACGTAATTTTCTTGAGCACCTCATTTTAAGATCTGCCATATGTATGAATCGTTCTGGGGTCACCCAGTATTCCGCTCATCTTCAACCAAAATTTACATGAAACAAAATAAGCATTCAGTAATCTTGTGGTTGTGCAGGGCGACCGCATGTGAGAGACGAATTCTGTATTGTGGTTTGTGACCCATAGTTCAACTAGAGGCGGTTTGATGTGGGCGTCCCTACGCTGCTGTTATGCCTAAACACCGAACACAACTTTCTTATTTTAAGCTTCTTAACTTTTTTGGATGAAATGCTGGGGTGGTTCCACGCAGATTTCATCTGCAATACCGATACTATGCGTATATGCATTAAATCCCACCATATATAATGGAGGAGGGTTTTTTGTCTGTTGGTAATTCTTCGGAACTTCGTAAACATCGCGGGCTCGATGGTTTAATCACCCAAGTTTGAGGCACGACTTCTCTCTCCGAAGGGAAGCGCGGGAGGTGAGCAATCGCCGCTGCCGAGGAGGACACGTGAGGCGTTGCGAAATAGGCCGGCGCCGCGGCTCTGCCCGCGCACGTGTTGGGTGGCTACTGCCTCGAATTGGCCCCTTTTGAAGGCTCCTGTCCTCGCTACCGTCCAATTAGTTGACCTACAGTATGCTGCGGTGCTGCAGCGTTGTGTTGCTGCGGGGTACGGCTCTGCCGCGTGTGTGCTCCGGCCGAGGTCACAGCTCATTCCTTCCTACCTCCGCTGTATTCGGGATTTTCCTATACTATCCTAAGTTCGTTGTGTTGAGCGCATGCATCCGTTTCTCCCGCCCACTCATGCTTCCTACTTATCGCTTGGATCCCCAGTTTGGTGGTTCATGTAAGTGGCATTTACACTACCAATCAAATAAAAGCTGTTAATCGAATAAAATCTGCGGTGAACTTTTGGAGTGCACGGTGCGATCTTATCTTTTCTTGCGCTGTATGTTCGCTTCTTAGCTGTGGGCTGTAAGTAAGATTCTCCCACTCGAAGTTCGTTGAGCCCATGCAACTATTTCTCCCGCCCACCCATGCCTCCTATTTATCGCTTGGGCACTCTTCCAACACGTTGCCATTTTTATTCGACTGATTGCAGAGGTTGAACAACAACTACAACAGTGAGGAACACACATATCCCCACTTTGGTGGTTCGTGTAAGTGGAATTTACACTACCAATCAAATAAAAGCTGCGATAAACTTTTGGAGTACATGGCGCAATCTCATCTTTTATTGCACTGCATGCTTGCTTCTTAGCTGTGGGCTGTAAGTAAGATTCTCCCATTGGAAGTTCGTTGGGTGGAGCGCATGCATCATCTTCTCCCGCCCACTCACGCTTCCTATTTACCTCACTTACATGAACCACCAAAGTGGGGATATGTGCGTCCCTCACTGTTGTATTTGTTGTTCAACTTCTGCAATCAATCGAATAAAAGTCGCAACATCTTGAAAGAGTGTCCAATTCGACGCGGAAAGTTCTGTCGTAGCATTTGAATTGGATGCTTATTACCCCGTTAGCAGAACGTAGCAGCGTGCAAGTGAATCAATATTTAATGGAACTATGCATTATTCACGAAATTATTTTTAGTACTTCTGACTACGACAACAATTTATAATACTGTTGTGAGACGGAGCGGAGACAATTATTGGAAAATGGAGCTGTGTAAAATATTTAGAAGTCACTGCCTGCAGTGGTTCGTCAACTGCGGAAATCAAGTTCCCGTCCCACCCCCCAGTTCTTGACTACACCAGGCTCTCGTATATAATCTTCCCGTACGCTCCCTCAAAATCAGTGGCCAATGGTGCGGGCGTATTTACTCGGGATACTACGCTTTTTCCACCTGTCCCAGGTTATCCAATTTTCAGCGGTGGACCAAGACAGGCTAACGAAGAAAGTTGCTGGGACCTGCGCTCGGTACGACTACGTTTTTATCCTAATCTTGCCTCAGGGTCGTCAATTTTCAGCAGTAGTTTGAGCACTTTCCATACTATACTATGTACAGAAGAGGATAGTATTGTTGTCGTAAGCCACCATTTCTGGAATTCATCACACCTCGTGGCTTAAAGCACGGCGACTGGACGGATATGTCAGACATTTCATTAGGCTTGATGAGCTGCAATAGGCTGTGAACCCAACGCTAGACGAAGAGGACATTCATCTGAGTGCTGTACTGGGATGTGAGTGGTACCAAGTTATCTGAAGTACGTGCACGTTTCAACGAGCTCGACGGCGGAGCCAGCGACCGACGCTGGGTGAGGAAGCAACCCTAGCTGGGTTTGGGCTACGTCCATAGCGTGGCCCGTCATACCCGACGCCGGCGGAGCCGGCTAGCACACGTGGCCCGCGGATGCGATACCGGCGAAGCCGGCTAGGCTGTCGTGGCCCGCACACTCCAGCGTCGGCGCCGGCGGAGCCGGCGACCGACGCTTGTGTAGTATAGATGCGCTCAGCACAAGCGACCTGATTAGTCATAGTGGGGACACTGCTAGAAAAGCTGTTCAAACACAGGATGGTTTCTTACGGAAAGAAAGGTACAAAGCACTGTGTTAGCCAAGCTTCCGCAATAGTTTGCCTTCAAATACGGCTTACTCTTCGAGTTGTTGAAGACTCGAAGAAGACGGCACATATCTCCGAGTCACCAAAAAATTATTGGAAGCCGAATGTAAACCGTTTGATTTCAATTTCACCGAGTTTGTCGAATACATTCCTTCCTCACCCTAACGGGACACACCCATGCACTGCTTTCTAGAAGCGATGCTCCAGATTCCGACGCGAACCAGCGTTCATGCCTCCGATGTCATACCTTTTCGATCCATCAAATGAGTGCCCCACAGCACTTCACCGTTCCGCTCCGAGACTGGTAAGACACGCTGTCATGAAGAACGTCGAACGCAGTCACTGTTTGCACACCTAACGAGTTGGGATTAGAGGCGGAACATAGAGAAAAATGGAAGAAATGGATGGAAAATGCACTCCACTGGTGCAGACCCTCGCGTGGTTAGTTCACTGAGATTCTTGGCTCAGTTCCTTCCACGCTACACAAGCCTCACATCTCCCCGCGGTCTGTGATTTAGTACGAGACTTATCTGGAAAGGAAAAAAGGCTCACCCAGCAGCTGGCCACGGCAGGTCATTCCCTAGGCTAAATGCACATTCTAAATGCACCAATGTGTGCTCACAACGCAAAAAATGCCGTAACTATCAAAAGTATCCTGTACAACTTTAATAAAGAACACTAGCAAACTGTGCGCAGAACATAGAACGCCTCTATGAACTACATTTGTGTAAGAAAGCTATGTTTGCTAGATTTTTTCAGAGTTTCAATTCAAAATACCTAAACAGAATATAAAAGCAAGGTGAAGTGTAACATTACAGCAATGCGTCCAATTGCTTAAAAACAGGCTTAAACAAACAACGAGGCAAAAATCACTTTTGAGCTACTCCGCAAGAGTGAGGCACCCAGTAGCCCACTTTCATTTCCAAGGCCAAGGCGAGCAAGCTGCTATATTATGCTTCCTGGCGATGTTGCTTCCACAGCAAAGAATTTGTCAAATGCCCGTGGAAGTAGAATACATGGCGCATCCCGCAAAGGCATTATGATTGCTAACCTTCACCCCTTGCTTTTATGTAGCTTCTTGTTGGTCGCATTCATATTGAGATGAAAATTTTGTTTACAGCCATGAAAACATGTTCATTGTTCTCAGATCTCTTGAAATGCGCCACAAAAAAGGGAGTGT